>JANHGN010009571.1:0-108510 GCA_024605025.1 Megaceryle maxima
GAAAAAAGAGAAAAAAGAGAAAAAAGAGAAAAAAGAGAAAAAAGAGAAAAAAGAGAAAAAAGAGAAAAAAGAGAAAAGAGAAAAGAGAAAAAAGAGAAAAGAGAAAAAAGAGAAAAGAGAAAAGAGAAAAAAGAGAAAAAAGAGAAAAGAGAAAAAAGAGAAAAGAGAAAAAAGAGAAAAGAGAAAAGAGAAGAGAAACAAAACTCTCCAGCTCCTGGAAGTGCAGCTGATTATGTGGTTGCTAAAGGGGAAACGTCCCGTGCGTGTGTATTCAAGAACCTCTTTCCCATCCCACTTCACCTCCTTCTCCCCACAGATATGCACGGATCTCTGTTTAGATTTAATTTAAAACAGGTCCAGAAGAAAAAGAGTGCCAGTGCTGTTGCCCTAGCAGGAAGCCCAATTAGCTAAGAATAAAACCTGAAACGCTGAAGCGATGCGGGCAACAGCCCTCCCACAAACGCTGTAATCAACCTGCAGCATGAGCAGGATTTTAATGTAATCTTTTCCCTTCCAATATGTTATTGTCCTTACTGTGCAAACCTTAGAGAACAAAATCCTAAAATATAATGAGGGATTCAGTTCTTCTTCTGCTTTGATTGCTATTGCTTGGAGTTACCTGGGCAGGAAACATCTGCTTTTTCCCCATTAAAGAGCAAAGATTACCAGGTTTAACTAAAACCTGGCATTCTAGAGTTATTTACTGGGACTTGAGGAGGAAAAAAAGAGAAGAAGTAGTTGGAACCTAATTACATAGCAGATGCCATGAGTGGTATTTATTCACCAAACCCACATAGGTCATTCATTAAAATCTCAGTTTTAATTAGCAAACACCTGTTTTGTGTTTGATTTTACACTGATACGTACTGTCTGCAATTTGCTTTCTTCAGTACAAGCAATTAGATAGCCCTGACAGTAACAGTTAATCTAATTAGAACAGGGGTGCCTTGGGAGTCCGGCCCTGACTTCAGGAAATTACACAGACGATCACAGCTCCATCCCCACATGGCTCTGGTGCCTGTTGGGGCTGGTGGGACAGTGATTTTTTTTCCCCAGTTCTGAATGACACAAAGGTGCTGCTGTTTTGGATTTTTTTTTTCCTAGTGTTTTCTGTTTTAAAGAAAAATTTCTTTGTGGAAAATAAAGAATCTAAGCTGCAGAGGGACATGTGATGCTACTGCTGCTTTCAAACGTGACCTCTGGTCCAGAGCTCCCATTAGGAGTGATGCATTGCAAGCGGCTCATTCACTGCAGCCCATTCACTCTCCTCTTGCTGCCCTGAATCATTCTTCATTGGCTTCCCACAACCCTTTAAAGTCCTTATCAGAGGATTGAAAAGCACCTCTTCTCCTTTCTCGATGGCCCTTGCTAGCTAAGAGGGAGGCTGAAAGGTTTGCAGGAATTATTTCAGGTGGTCTGCACTGCACAAGAGTGAAAAGTAACTGCTGTCACCCTGAGCTGCCTTCTGGGGAACCAGCCCAAATCAGTCTCAGGGCAGGAATCGGATCCTCCCGATTGCCACCCACTTTGGAATTGGCATCACTGTATTTTCTGTTTACTGATGTAGAAAAACAGTAAAAGAATTTGAGGCTGTAGTTACTGGAGACGGTTCTACCCCACGACTGATGTATTTAATTGAATGTCATGCCTTTGGGGGCTTCCAGGAATCCAAAGTTTTTCACCTTACCTTAACTTGCTTGCAGCCTAATCATAAAGCAGATAAACAAGGTACAGAACAGCTCACATCTTAATATGAAGGAAGAACACCAAATATTGCTGGAACCAACCAGCACCTGGCTTTCAGGCTTTACAAAACAAAGTGCTTCTTAAACTGCACCTAACAAGACACTAAGCAATGAAAACACATCTCGATTACGATGCTGAGATGAACTATATTTTTGTGGATGCAACTTAGACATTATCATGAATTCTCATTTGAAATAGATGCATTTGAAGCTCGTGTTCTCCATCACAACCCCACATTGCACATTTTCCTCAAAGCGCTTGATTTTCAACAAAATTTGGCACCCCTATAATCAAGCACGACAATTCTTTCAAAGCTTCTTAATCAATACTTGCCTCAGCCTTTAAATAAAGATGAAATAATTCGCTAATTCAGAGAATGATGTGGCAATAAACCAATTACAATAATGAAAGAAGTGTTGTGATAAGGGTCATTGAGAAAGGCAAGCGATACAAGTGATACCTGTGCTTATAAAATGGTTATAATTAAGGATACATTTTCATCCAGAAACATTCCATGCCCTACATTTCTTCTTTGGTTTTTTTCTTCCATTTTTTTCTTTCTCTCTTTTTTTTTTTTTTTTTTTTTTTTTTGTAAGCAGACTAACCTGGCCTCCCCATCTAGCACAGAAATCTGCTGCAGAAGGGGAAAAAATAAAATAAAATCTCCCTGGGGTAGGTGAAGAGATTTTGAAATAAAGGAATAAGCTAATTAAATTTAACTGTGTCATCCTGGGTAGGCTGAATACTATAATTAATTAATCCAGCCCTCCTCTTGTCCTGGAGGGGAATGGTGCTCCTAAACAGGCAGGGTGAAATCTGTTGAAGGAGATAGGGGGCAGCTCCAGCCCTGGCTGCTGAAGGGAGATGCGAGTCTCTCAGCGGGAGAGTGCGTAGGAACACCGAGAACTCATTAATAGCTGAAAGCAGGGCACGCTGCTGAAAAGCTAGGGAGGGATGGGGGGGCTACTCCAGTAAACAGGGAAATATGTCAGTGCTGAGTGGAGCTGGAGAGTTTGGAACGCAAGCTCGTGCGCTGTGCGAAAGCACAAACCTGGGAAAGAATGAAAAAGTTCTGTTTCAGAGGAATTTCCAGCTTTATCCCGTCGAGCGTGATCTGGCTCGGGAAACTGCTGTAAGGGCACGTCCAGGAAAACACTCTGATGAGGGATGGAAAAACTTCTTAAGGAACTCGTGTGGATTCCCTTCTGGATAATTTTCTACATGGTAACAGCAGAGCAGAGACCACGCCAGCCCTTCTTTTGGCTTGTTGGCTCCACCCTGTGACCCAGACACATCTGGGGATAATGCTCCACATCTGGGGCTTTGATTGGACACAAGTTACACCAGGCCCAAAGCTCCTCTGCTGCGGCAGCCTCGGGGAGCGATGCTGCAGGAGGGTGCTGTACAGCCAGCTCGCCCAGCTCCTTACGCCGCATCTGGCCAGTAACTGGCACAACTGGGAATCCAGGCCAAGGCTCTTCTTTTAACCCCAGGATTCTGTTGTCTAAGGTGATGTTGCTTTCCCTGTGCCGACCCATTTTATTCCTTCGTGCTTTGGGATTATCCTTAAACTACCTCTGAAACTTAAACAATGGGACTAGGATGATACAAAGGTGCCTGTGACTATCCCACGGCCTCCTGCTCCCAGGAGGAACAGGGCTAAGGCATACTGACACCTCAGCCCTCTCCCTGGGACGGGTGCAAATCCCCCCCGATGTGGAGGTGCAACGAGCTGCGGGCAGGACACCAGGCCAGCCAGGAGATGTTCAGCTAAGCGGTGTCACACAGCAGAAAGCGACCTGAGGCAATGTGACACCTGCCACCCTGCACCAGTGTGTCAAGGACACTGGTTCCCACTGAGGGAAGGTTTGCCTAGGAAAGGGTGCCTGGGAGTACCTGAAATGGGAAGCCAGGTTTTAAGATTTTGTTCATAATAAATTGTTTGGCTTATAGAACCAGCCTTTTAGTTTCAATATTCCCTCAATCTGATTTTTTTAACTTGCCATATCCACATAAACAATGCAGCTCATCGTTGATTCCAGACTCAGTTCCCACCCTTCCATAAACCTTACGTCGCAATCCTGCACACCGAAGCCACGATGCCGAGCCGCGCGCGCCCTGTCACCCTCAGAGAAACAACAGCGTAGATCCACGGCCACCAACATAGCTACGATGCCTCACGCCAGCCGAGGAGCTGGTATTTTAGATGGAAAGCACACGATGAGAAATAGTTTGTACGAGCTCAAGCAACAGCCTTCCAGCTGCAGCAAACCCAGCCGTGCATCCTGAAAGCTTCTGCAGCAGTCAAGGAGCCAACTGCTCTGTTGTACCTGTACCTGTCTGACAAAGGTACTTACCAAAGATCCCACGCAGATAAAAACTGTCCAGGACTGCAGAGTTTCACTAGTTGAGGGATTCACTTTTTGATCAGAAAGAAGGAACAGCTCTAGGTTACGTGGAGTAATTGGAACAAAACAACCCAAAAGCATCTCCCCAGAGAAGCACAGAAGACTGGGGCTGCTTTCAGTAAATCCTTTCCAGAGCTAGCTCAGAATTTTTGAGATACTCAAAACAAACACACGACCAAAATTAAGATCCCTTTTTATCCTGATGTTCTCTTACCCCTTCTGAGCAAGATAAAATAAAAAAAACCTGCACAGAGAGAACTTCACAGGTAAGTATTAAGCAATACTCTTCTTTAGGTTGGAACTCAATAGCCCTGTCAGCTCAGAGAATGCTTTGGGTCACAACAATTCCTCCCCCCAGGAACGACACAGAATCTTAAGAAGACATGAACTACTAAAAGACGGGTCTGCTTTTAATCAGCTTTAATATCAGAGCAGCAGCAACCTCTGTGCTTAGGCCACAAATGACAGGTTTATTGTCCTTCCTTTTGAAACTGATAAATTGGTTCAGACTTTGGGACGGCTTTTTAGCTACCACCAAAAAAAGAAAAAAGAAAATTCAGGGAAAAGGAAGAGAATAAAATAGGAAAGCATAACAAAAGTGGCTATCGTGCAGGATATTTAAAGCTTTGTAGAAAATTGAGACAGACAGACTAGTCATGCCACTGTCATCCTGGGTCTGCCAAACTCTGGAAATTTTCCAAATAACTCTTTTGGGGTTTTGTAACTCTCTCCATGTCTGCCTGCCTGCTGCTTTGGTGCATTTGTCCAGCGGGGTACATCCCTCGGTAAAGGAACAAATAACAGGGTGCTTAGCCCACATAAATCAGTGGTGTTTTATTTAATTCTGTAGATTTATATATCATTTCTAATGACATAGTCATGGTCAAAGATGTGCCCAAAACCTCGCAGCACAAGCTGAAGAGTTGCAGGAGCTGACGGGATGTCTCCCAGGCTAAGAGCAGCTTCAGGCCATCTCCGCTCGGAGCCCAAGCAGCAACGCTGCTTTCAGACAGCAAATTAAAAGGGCTAGTGAGGAAAAGATCCTAAAAAGCAGCAACAAATAGTGTTTCTGAATTAACTTCAAGCCTCACATCAGTCCCACTAAAGACAGCAGGATTATTCAAATGCTGGTTTTCCCAGCTGATGAACTGTTTAATTGGGCTGAAACCTACTGGATAAACATCTACATGGACATCCCTGAGAAAATACAAAGGAAAACAAATTGGTAATGGAAGCAGGTTCTTCCTGGCAGATCTCACCATGGATGTTTAGGAATTATCCCTCCTGTTGCATAACTGATGGGGGAACATGGCTAAAATAACAATACGTTGGTCACTTCACGGTGTCAGGGAGGAACATTTGTTGCACCCCATCTGCTCGCAGAGAGCAATGCTCCCTTCTGAGGCCATAGCACCGTTTCCTTCCAGTCCATTGTCAAGGGAAGGGCCAAACCTCGCCCCGCAGAGCCCCGTGGGCTGGGCTGCAGGAACGAGCTGATGCCACAGAGTGGCAGAAAGCTGCGCTGGTGTAGACAACAGAAAACCAGTTGCTTTTTTCCAGAAGTAATCCTAACCTTACTGTGTTGACCTGAAGGGGTAACTGTCCATGTGATAGAAGAGAAGACTGGAGAGAAGGAAGTGGCATCTTCTGACAACAAACAAATATTTGCCCAGTGGGAGACCATAATCATCCGGTTGGCTTTAACATTGTGAAGGAGAGATCAAAAACTACAGCACTGTTTAATCAACATGTTTGAGCACAAGCAGGGAACATTTCTACACCAACCTGATAGAACGAAACAAAGCTTATGGACATAACCCTAATTAATTTAGTGTATTTGGATTCCCATCCTCCAGTCTCTGTTGTGCAAACTGCAGCAGCTGCAGCTGTATTGCAGTGAGGACCAAGTCATGCCAAACATTGTGTGTTTCAGTTTGCAAATATTTGAGGCTCCTGCGTGGGAAGGTTGACACAGCATTGCAATCAATTAAACAAACAAGCTACAAGGGTACTATTGACTGGGAGCATCACGCTCCAGCAAATCTGGCCATTGAAGGGAATGTGTACAAAAATATGAAAACTCTTTTTTTCATCATCGTGGTCCACTTCAGCATATAAAATCTAAGGTCTTGATTTATTCATTGCAAAACCCAACATGCATAGCAAATGGTAAAGAAATTAAAGGACATGCTGATTTAGGAATTACTCAAGCAGCTCTGGGAGTTGGTGAGGCCAGCTGGAGATAAGCTGTGCTAAGGACACGCCAAAATCTCCTTGTGTTCCAGAACCAGTATCCATATGACTAAATGCCAAGTATGATTCACTCAAAATATCCAAACAGCCTTCAGGTTTTGCTGGCCCTGGATGTTGGGCTGAATTTCATCTCTGTGCATTAATGAAAAAACAGGGATTGCCACTCCTTCTTTTAATGCAATGTGTTATTAGCGCACGCTGCATACGGAATGCCCAGGGTGGGATCCAGCCACTGCTACGATGACTTATTTTGCATCTGAGACATGTTTACCCACAGCAACTTCCAGTGTGGTTATAACAACCTGCCCAGCGACACCCGAGCAACGAACAGGGGAGAGACAAGCATCAGAAACGCAGCGGTTTGCTCTTCACCAGGGCTACGGCAAGGAACGAGAACAGTACTGAGAGGCAGAAGAAAAGCTCAAGGCTAGATCTGGAGTGGGCACTCTGCTTAAATGGGAACTGCCTGAAAACTGGTCAAGACCTGAGTTTGCTCCTGGCAGATGCGGGCAGAGGCTGGCAGGGAAGCTGACCTTGCCAGACCCCACTCTTTTTGTGACATGTCTTTTCCAGTTTTGACATTTGTCAGACTGGGGCAGGAATCTCACAGTGTTGACAAGTCCAAGTGGTAAGAGTCCCCTGATGTGTATCTGAAATACAGTGGATCCACTCCTCGTTCCTCCTCTTAGTGGCCCTGTCAGAGGCAGAAAGCAGAGGGCAGGCTCCACACCAAGCTGTCGGTGCTCCCTGTCCGTTCATATTAAACTCTGGGCATCGAGGAGAGAAGCTGCTGTTGCACCTCATATTCCTCAGCAGCCTGGCATGGCCGATGGACGGGCACCTGGGCTGACAACAGGCAGACACTTCATCGCTTTGCTTGCGGATCTGCAGACAGCCACAGGCCCACAATGTATTTAAGGCCTGTAAACACTTTCTGCTGACACCTGAACGTGCTGCTTGCTTGAAATGCTCTCGGGGGCAGTTCCCAGCAATTTTTGGCGCTCACTGCACTACGGAAGAGAGGAGGGGAAAGAGGCAGGGGGGAAAAACTGGCATAAACACTTGAGAAAGTGCTGGTGAAACAATGCTGCAAGAGCTGCTTCACCAACTGCCCGAGGACTTCTGCAGAGTCCATGGGCTGAGGTGTTTCCTGGGAATGAAAATCAGGGTGGTCCTGAGCCTGAGGGGATGAGTGCGGTGGCAGTCACTGGTGTGGGGAGGATGGCCACTGCTTCGCTAGAGCTCGGCTGCAGGGCTGGCTGCTGCAGAAAGCACAAAGCACGGGCAGACCAAGGGGGTAAGAGCCAAATGTTTGCATTCAGAAAGCAGCTGGAGCCGTTCCCAGCCCAGGGCTATTCCCTGGAAACCAGATCAATACCGTGCTCAACTCATCCTTCAGCGTGCGCGTATCGCGGCTGACACGCTGCGGCCTTGCCGCCACTTCTGCAAAACTAATAACATTGGTACCTGCAGTGGCTCCTAAGAACACAAATAAATATTATCAAATCCAATTACGGGAAATAATGTTTTAGGAGAAGGAGTTTGAGCCTCATTACACACACGATCTGTCTCTTTAGAACGAGTGCTTTTTTATTCTTGAAGTTTGTAATATCCCTTTAAGCCAAGACAAGGGAAAACTGGTAACAATATAAAACGCTTGTCTGAAGAACCCTTTTCTGAGAAGCATTCCAGAGCAGCAATACAGATAGACAATATCATCAGGAAAATGTTCTCATCGGTCGTGATTGCTTGGAATATCTGGGAAGTTTTCCTTAACCATTCTTTTCAAGGGGTTTTATCAAGTTTTAGAGTATCAAAATGTTTGCACCTTTGTGATACACACTTTGGAATGAAAATCAGCTCTGTGCCAAGATGTATGGACTGAAACCAATGGTTCACTTCAAACAACCTGGCTGTCCAAGCCCGGTGCCAGCTATCTGGGCAGCCCAGGCAGGAGCTCTGTGTCGGGACCAAGATCTGCTCCAGGTAGAGCTTTCAAAGGAAGCTTTCCATGGTTTTTCACGTGTCTGGTTTTGAAAAGTTCCAACCCAGGGAGAAAGTTTTCCAGTCTGATGCCATGAAACTAGGACTTAGCAGATTCTGGCACTTAACTGGAAAGAGACCATCTACTATGGTTAAAAATCCCACCGAGGTAACAAGAACTTTTGGCATTTAAAACTTGGTTCTACATTTGACTGTTCAGAGGAGCTTGACAATCTTTAGCACATTTCAAAGCTTTTGTTCAGCGTCAAGGTGATGTAAGAACAATTACTAAGTCAAGCCAGAATGGCACCTCCACTCTGCACCAGCAGCCGAGGCAGAAGGTAGGAAATATTCATCGCTTTCCATCTTTTTTTTGTCATTCCATTTTGTTCTTTGTATCTGCATTTATGTGATTTGTGCACCAAAGTATGTTTGTATTTGTATTTACATGAATCTTATTAGAGAAATACCTGCCAGTTTGACATTGCATTTACCGTACCAGCAATCTCAGACTTTCTTATTCAGACTTTTTTTTTTTTTCATTTTCTTTTCATCATCCTAGCTGAGGACGTGTCCTACTTTCTTGTTTAGAAGATGATATGCTTGCATTATGCATTCTAAATATAGATTTATTTTTTTTTAAAGCAGGCTGATGCTGTCGTCAAAAGAAATGGATTCAAAGTTAGCTTCCTGACCAAAAGGACTTGTGCTTAAAAAGTTTTATTTCAGGGTAGGACTAAATGATGGTGCAGCTTATGCACAGAATGCCAACCTACTGCGTGTTAAATTTCACAGCTGGAAAGTGAACCTAACGTGGTTTTATTACCACTCGGCGCTGGCAGGACCTCCTTAGGAGAGGGAGGAGTAGAGGGTGGTTACTGAACCCACCTACAGAGCAGGACGCTTTCACTTTTGGGACAGCAATGGGCTCTTGCAGCCAGAAAGGCCAATGGCAGCCTGGGAGGCATTAAGAAGAGCGTGTCCAGCAGGTGTAGGGAGGTTCTCCTCCCACTCTGCTCTGCTCTGAGAGACCACACCTGGAATACTGTGTCCAGTTTTGGGCTCCCCAGTTGAAGAGAGACAGGGATCTACTGAAAGAGTCCAATAGAGGCTACAAGGATCATTAAGGGACTTGAGCATCTCCCCTGTGAAGAAAGACCAAGGGAACTGGGGCTGTTTAGTCTTGAGAGGAGAAGACTGAGAGGGGATCTTAGGAATGTCTATAAATAGCTGAGGGGTGGGGATCAAATGGAAGGGGCCAATCTCTTTTCTGTAGAGCTCAGCAGCAGGACAAGGACCCATGGGTATAAACTTGAGCATAGAAGGTTCCACCTCAACATGAGGAGGAGCTTTTTCACTGTGAGGGTGACAGAGCCTGGCCCAGGCTGCCCAGAGAGGTTGTGGAGTCTCCTCTGGAGACTTTCCAAACCCATTTGGATGCATTCCTGTGCCACATGCGCTGGGTGTTCCTGCTCTGGCAGGGGGGTTGGACTCGATCTCCAGAGGTCCCTTCCAACCCCCACCATTCTAGGATTCTAAGAAAAACTCCCATGGAATTCCAGCATGCAGCATGTACTAAGTGGCCTTTTAAAAATCTCCCTTCCAAGCCATCCAAAATTCATCACAATGGCATCTTTAGATCCGTCTCATACAGAAACAGGGATGGAAGGGACTTGAAAACATCATTCTTTGGTCTGTATTTCTCCAGATCAACACTGCCCACGTAACTGCTGAGAGCAAGTTTCTGTTCCTAAAGAGGTGTAATGACAGAAATTACACAACCTCTGCAGCCCCTCTACCCCAGCACCTTATCAGTCTTAACTATACAAAGTGCTTTCCAGTGCTCAACAATGACACGCTCTTGCTGCAATTTTAACACAGATCCTTATTATCCCCATCACCACTACAGTAGAGAGACATCACCGGCCCGGATCCAGACAGCTTGAAGGTGAATCTGAATATCCTGAGTTACAGTCCTGCCTTTAAAATTAAATTATCTTTTTCTTTGAAAGAAAACAGATAAGGCACACAAATAAGAGAATGGAGCACTCGCACCAGGAAGCTTCATAAAATATAAACCACCCCTTTTAAAGGAGGAATATTCTACTATTTGCTGCCCCAGGAAGGAAGGAGCCGCTCTCTGGGAACCCGTTGCCTCTGAAATCTTCTGACAGGTATTTTTCAGCTCAGCCGTGGCACCTTGGTGACTGGCAAGCGTCACGTAGAGAATTCAAGGGGCAAAATCTGAGACCCAGCAGAGAGTGGGAACATCTCAACCCACAGGGCTGGTCGGTAAAGTGGGGAAGAGAAACCGCATGTCTTACCCTGAAGTTTTGTGTCTAATAGCTAAAGGGAATTAAATAATTGCCCAATGGAAAATTCCTGCTTAAGAAGCCTGGCTATTTTTCAAAGGCTTTGTTTTTGTGGTTGTTTCTGTTTAAAATTCTACAGCCAAATTTATCTGTAGTATAACACCATTGATTTCAACGGACTTACAGCAGGGATAAAGAAGCTAACGCTCACTTATCATATCCCCCCTGTAATTTTTCCGCCATCAGGTAAAGCTCTGCTTAGCAGGCAGGATACAGGGAATTGTTACAGCCAGTGTCCTTGTGACATTTCATTAAGCTGGTCTTTTAAAGCTTATCATTAGAGGCACTGAAGTCTTGTTGGAAGAACTTAATTGCATCCTATTTTCCCTGACTGAAGATGCATTTGAAAAGTCAGCCTGCATTTTGATTTTTCTTAAGTTTTTCTCAAGGTCTTTGTGCTGCATAGAATTTTAAATTCCTCCACCTGCCTCACGCTCTTCACCTGGGGTTCCCATAACTACCACAGCTTGTGGTGTGGGGGAACGTGCCTCTGCCTAGGTGGGAAAAAGGGAGAGAGGCCATTACAATACAAGTCCAGGAAGCAGAGCATGTTTGTCTTTGCTGGGAGCAAAATCTATTGCTCCTTCCTTTAAAATACCCCAAACAAGATCTAAAACTCCAAACAGTTCTTTCCAAACAATGCGCTGCCCCTTCCTTCACATTTCAAACAATGGCAGCCTACAGAACGTTACAAATATTTCTAGTTACACAAAGACGTGCACAGACAGCCAACAGGAGGTCGGTGAATAACCATCCATCTGGAAATTTGATTTTAAATGCTATAAAGCAGCTTTATTTTCAGCTTTGCCACGCCAGGGCAATAGAGGTGAAGTGAAATTTCTGATTTCAGAGTCACAAAAAGTATTCACCTCACATAACTTTGTTGTGATGGTTGTGAGGATTTCTCACCTCTGCTCGAGGAATCTAAATAATCATTTGTTAATTCGGGGTACTTAAATCCAGCTTCCTTTGGCAGAAACAATCCTGAGAACCTCTTCTGAGGGGCAGCTCTGATTGATGAAGTCAGTGGAGTTTCAAACAAAGGCAGGTAGCAGGAGAATCAGGCCCCTTGTTTGATTTTTATAACCTCCCCTCTCCAGAATCCAATTCCCTAATCCTGTCTGTGAAAAAGAAAAGTGATATTTAAGGCCAGTCCTCCCAGCTGAGTTCTGTACTTTGACACAAACAATGACTACTTATTCACAGACATATTAATATATTGTAGCTGCAGAGAGACATTTGTTAGCACATGCAATAGGAGGTGCCTGTGCAACCCATGCTGTAATGCTGAAGTCAATTACCACAACATAAATCTCTACTTTCAAGTGTATTATGTTTTTCCTGCAGAAAATAACCCTGGCTCTCAGTTTCCAATCATAAGTACATTGCTGTTTTGAAGAGGATGGTCCTTAGTGACAACACGGAAAGGAAAAGCAGGTCTGGGGTATTTTTGTGGTTCTGTTTTTACGTTATTTTGACAGTGTGTGATTGTCAGAGATGCTGGTGTTAATTTGACCAGCCTCGCATCCGTGTTCAGTGATGGACACAGCGCCAGCCTTAAGGACATAAGTCTTTCAATTACCCTTCAGCAATCCCTGCTTTTTGAGTCCCTGAGCCCCTTAGGGCTCTGACAAAATAATGAAACTCAGCCACTGTAGCCTGAGAAAAATCTCTGTAGCTCTGCCAACACAGCTCTGCCACGCGTGGAGCCCGGGTTTGCGCTGCAGTGAGGAGGAGAACTGGCTCCTATGTACCACATGCAAATAAACTTCGAAGTAACGAGTTTGTCTACCAAAAGCCATGAGTTTATCTTGGCTTAGACCTCAGCAAACCCTACAAGTCTGCACAGAATCCTTGAAATCCATTCAGCAAATCTTTACTGCCACTGGTACCCGACGCCGACAAAAGCAGCCAGTTTAGGTAGTACTGTATTAAAAAATAACAAACACCAAAAAACAAAAGGTCTCAATTTCTTGTGGCAAGACAGACAGACAGACCAACCGGTCTCACCCTGCAGCACAGGTGCCCATGCAAGCTTGCCAGAATATCCATGTCTTGCCCTGGAGCAGCCCCTGAATCACTTTCTCTCTCTCATTGTGCTGTAATTTAAAAATCTATGTATCTATATATTTCTAAAGGTTTCTGTAAGCTATTCTTCCAGAAGGTGAACTGGTGCCTGAGGCTGTTTTGGAATTAGAAAAGCAAAGGGCAAACCTAGTTATTTTGTGCAGAAAAGCTGCTGGTGCTCACACAGCACACCCAGTAAGAGAACAACTCATCAGGATTATAAATCCTGGGCTCTTACGGCTGGATTCTGCTTCTAGCACAAAATGTGTAGGCCTAGACAAATCCAATAGAGATAATTTCATTTGCACATGGTGAGAAACAGGATCGGAGTCAGCCCCTTACTCATCTGGGGCTTTTTGACTCTGTAATGTTCCACAATTAGCTCCACTTTGTGCATGCTGAAAGAACAAATTGCACTACGGCAGCCTCAATAAAACTTTAGCTTGTCCAACGATGAATTAACACAAATAACCTCAGAATATTAAAATCCCAAGGGCTCTAAATGGATTGTGTTGTATTCCAGTTGTGCCCTATAAAGATTCTGCACAGGGTAAAAAGAAATGACCAGCTCTGCAGAAGCTGCTTCGCTCAGAAACACCCAGTTCCTCTCGCTCTGTGCGGGTAACTGAGCAGAACCACGCTGGACCGAATGGCTGCACAGCCACTGATAACAGAAGTAACTATTGCACCCAACTCACACCTACAGCCTGCCTATGGTCAGAAAGCATCTCTGACACCATTGCACGTCTTCAAACGGGATCCCTGGAGTAAGGATGGAGGTGCTGCCACCGGAGACTTAGCATAAATGAAACTGGGAGAGGGAAGGGGGACAAACACCGATACACGCAAATCCTGTGACTCGGATGATCTCTAACACAGGAGCAACTGGAGGTTTGGAAGCTGCTCCAGCTTCCTTTTCCAGGCACCTGCAATCAGTCTCATTATGCCCGTAGTAGAAGGGGCTGCCACGTCACCCCTTCCACTCCAATAGCTAATTTAGACGACTAATGACATTTAAAAGACACCTTTGTACTCAAGCTGCAAGACAAGCTCTGCGTGTAGGTGCCTAGAGGATAAAAGATTCCTTCTAAAAGGTGGTGCAAATAAGCCAGGAAAGCAGCAAAGCAGACACTACTTAAGAGCGAATCTCTATCTGCACTTGTGCCTTTGGTCTGTTGTCCAGGACTGAAGGAGTACAAAGCTTTACTGAGTCAATTGACTCAAGATAAAACTCTGAGCCTGTTCAAAAATAGCAGAAACAAAATGTTCTTATGCATCACTTTTCCTCATTTGTATATTCAACCTGAAGTGCAGCATGAAGATAGTTCCTGCCCGAGCCATAGAAAAGAGCACTGTAAATGCTTCTCGATGCAACTCCACGTCGCTGGACGTTTACCTTGGGCACACTTTCAACTTTATACAATTTTAACTCATCCTTTACAATCTGCAGTGAGAAATAAACCAAAGAGTAGCATTCCTACTCTCTTGTTTCCAGCCACGACCACGTGCAGGGAACAGGACAAAGGGGCTCGTGTTCACTTTAATGTTACCCTGTGTAATTAATGCCACGCAACAAGATGAGTCTGGCACCTTCAAGACTTGTCAATGGAAGTTACATTTATCACCTCTGAGAACCTCAGCCAGTGAGGTAGCCACAGAAAAAACACCGTCGAGAGTCTGTAGTAAGGTTACTACCAATGCAGCATTAAATGAAAATATTTATTGGAAAGCAAAAAGGACAAGCAACCTGAGGGAATTGTCAGTGTGTAGGACTGATAATCGGGCACTGCCTGTTCAGAAGAATTACTTGTGCAATCTCATTCAAGTAGCTTTCTAAGGAAAATTAAAAGAGAAACAGTAAGTGTATTGAGAGGAGAGAGAATATGAAATAAGGTTTGTGCTTCTATTTTTCTTTCTCCCCGTGACTTGAAGTACAACCTTGAGGGGACCACTCCTCTTTGAGATGCTCCGGCTCTGTTCCTAAAATGAAGCCGGCAAAATTACGAGAAGATAACTTATTTAGCTCATTTCTTCAATAATTTGTACAACGTGCTTCCAAAGCCCAGGTCAAATCTGGGTGGTGTCAATGATTACTTGTAGAAATGCCACAAACCAGGAGCAGAGCTCACTGCCAGGACCTCCCCCAGCACAGAGGTTCTAGCTCTAAACATCTCCAGGGCCGGACTGTCAGCTGAGCTATGCTGGCAAGGGCAAGCTCACACACTGAGGATCTGCTCCTTTTTTTGTGTGTATATTTGGGTTTCAGGACACAAATTGTACCAGTAGCCAATCTGCGGCGAACAAGAGTTCACAGGCAGGAAGATAAGAGGAGTAATAGAGCAAAAAATAACAGCACTCACTGGTATATAAAGGTCAAGGGGAAATATAAATTGCATTCACCTCGGAACAAGGACAAACCCTTTAAAACAAAAAGGCAAATCCTTAAAATGCAGAACAAAATTAGTTTAAGCAAGGCTAATTTTTATAATAATGCAAGGCTCCTAATTGTGCCAGATAATTATGGTCAAATTGTAAAATAACTCCCCATTTTCCATGGTAAATGAAGCTCAGTCAGCAGTAGTTCCTATTCTTTGGCTGCACTAATGTAAGACAAGCCTATTGTGTTAGTGCTGGCAGCTGGAATTTACTGGACAGTTGGAAACAGACAGACTGTATTTCTCGGGCAAGCTGGATTTGATGGGATGTGTATTTCATTTCCATTTCTCCAGGAGGAAACTGGATTACCACAAGTGTAAGCATACTTAAAATAACCGTAGATGTTTTGCATCAAAATTGGCTGAAAATTACCCAAATAAATTTAAGCGAAGCAACAAGGGATTGATCAGACGTTCCTCTCTCCTGCCAGATAAACACATGCTTGCCTACTCCTGATTCCTGCTTGGTGTTTAGCTCTATTCCAGATTTGATTTTTCTGTATTTTCTTCACCAGGACAAACACACCTCTCCTGAGTTCAGGCAATGCTTTAACGTTCAGGTAAGAGAATCAAAATCTTTAAAATGCTACATTCTGTTTCCTTCCAAACTCAAGATTTCATTTTTGGCTTTTCAATGATTATAAGGTGTGGTAATTTTTTGCATAATCAGTGCACAATTTCAGAAGTAACTAAATACCCCCTGCAAACCACAAGCAGATGCTACAGAGAAAACAGAAGGGAAATCCTGATTAATTACAAATTGGGCTGCTTTGGTCAGCTACAAATATCCAGTGTAAGAAAAAAAAATAATCCCAGGCTATTTAAATAACCCTCAGCATGACTTTCAGACTGCTGGGGTTGCAGGTTCTGCTGGGAATGTACTAACACTGCCCCCATCCCAGCTAAGAGGGGGCTATAGCGACACTAGAGAGAGAGAAACAGACACACACATGGAACAGCCCCTTCCCACATGTATCTCACAGCAACTATCCAGAAGAGATTAACATTTTCCTCAGAACACAGCATTTTTTTGTTGACTTTTCTTAATAAGATGAAATGGCCTTTTAAAGCTGAGGGGGACAGCTTAGGAATGGAATCCTTCATCTTCTCAAGAAAAAAAGCATCTGGGGATGCACTTGTCTATCAGGAAACCCTGATATTTAACAATACATCTGTTCCGAGCTTTGAAGACTGCAGACATGCTGACAAAACCAGATTCACCCGTGAAGGACTAAAGGAGCACCTCAAGTTTCCACCTGCATGACTTTCAAAACAACACTGAACCAGTTGCTAGAGCCACACGAAGGACAACGCTCCTAACCTAAACTCTCTGCAACTCTACTGATGGAGATTCACTGACTGCAGATTTCTAATGGTCATTTTAATTGTCTGACATGCCAAAAGCTCTCCTTTTTGTGCCGACATCAGTGGCAGAGTCCAAGCTAGCTGGGGAAGAACAGCAGAAGGCCACCTCAACAGAAGCACTGGTGCTTTTTTCCCCAGAGTAGGTATCTTGCTTTTCCTGAGCACCCCAAACCCCAAGACCTTTCCCCAAGAACGACAGTTTCCTTTCTTCACAAAAAAAGAAAGTCATGATCTCAGATGAAGGGCACTTTTCTCCCATCTGGAATATTGGACAGGACTCTGGAGCAGCTCTGCCTCGTCACCTCCTCACACCAACAACTGCCAAGAGCTCAGACCAGGCCACCCGTGAGGGGCTGGGGCCGAGGGATGCCACCCCCATCCTCTGCAACATTTACCAGCGAGACATCAGGGAGCACCTCTGACCATCTGCTGCTTTTAATGCTGACTCTCAAGAGGAGCAAGGCCTGTTAACAGACCCTGCACTTGAACAGCCACAGCAGAGGGATCAGAAAACGCCCTTGGCCTCCCCCATTGCACCTACACCGGGCGTTTTGAAGATCTCAGCAGTGTAAGCAGAGAAAGTGAGGGGAAAAGAGGGACACCTGCCAAATCCAGTATTTCTGCAGTTGCAGGGGGCTTTGAAAAAAACCTTTCAATTCACTGCTCTGCTTCATAATCCCATCCTTTGAAAATAAAAATACACAAGGAAGGGTAAGGGGAATAGGTGGTTTTGAGAAGCGATAGCTCAGCAGCAGCAGCCTGACACCCTGCTGACAACAACAAAGACTGTTACCGACCTCTGAAGGGGGTGACAAAGATGCTGGGAGGGGGGCATTAGTCATAATTCCTCGTGTGGGCTTTCTGGCTTGTTTTGAGTTCCATTTTTTTTGGGTCTGTTTTTGGGGGGGGGTTGGTTTTTTGTTTTGTTTGTTGTTTGTTTGTTTGTTTTCCCCCCTGCAGTTTATAAAACAACTCTTTGGAAGCTTGGAGATGAAATCTATTTCTTTCCTGAGGGCACGACCACATGCTGGTGAACTCACTGCCTTCAATGGGAGGAAGATCAGCTCCTTTGCTTCTCCTCACAGCTTTGAATACTCCAGTTGCTTCATCACTAAGGGTGGATGCCACACGGCATCATTTAGAAAGAGTGACATTAAAGCTTTTGTACCAGTGATAGTAGAAACAGCAAAGATTGAAACTCAGTGTTTCTTTTCTGAATCATTTTCTGCAAGTGAAGATGGGATTAAAGAGCAATCAGATCTATGGCTTCCATTTTGTCACATTCAAAGCTTTCCTACCTGCATTGTTTAGATTCTTTCCATGTATTCATAATTTCACAACTGCCACTGAACAAACTACATCAAGAAAAGGCATAAAATCCCAGCTCTGATCACGTCTTTCTCCTCAGCACACAGAGCAACAAGGTTCCTCTTTACTCTGATGCTGCCCAGTGCCAAGGGGCACTTCTTCTTCTTCCGGTTCCACTGGAGAACATCCCCTCTTGCTGTGCAAGCCACAGAATCTCACATGAACAAGAACAGCCCCTTCCCACATGCACACAGCAGCAGCAGAAAATGATACATGCCCTGAGGAGAACCACCATCCATCCCATCACTGCTATTTCCTCCAGCAAAGATACCATGCTGCTGGCTCCAGCTCTGGCTGCTGAGCAGATAACCTCTGCTCCAGCCAAGTTCTGAAGCATCCTTCCTGCAAAATCTTCCTCCACCTGGCAGAAAGGGAAGGTCCCGCACAGAAAAACCTCAGGTTCCATGAGGAATTATGAGAGACAGAAAGCAACTGGGCCGCGTGCTGGACCCTGGGATATGTGCAGAGCTACTTAATGAAATGACAGCCCTTGCTTAGTAAAGGAGCTAATGGCTTTGACAAGAATCATGGTTTCTATTCAAGAGGCTCGAGCAGCCCAAGTAACGAGTCTGTAACTCACTCGCCAGGACTGTCATATTCACCAAACGCATTTGTTAGAAGCTGCATCGGGCCAAATGCTTAATAAATCCAATAATCTCCCCACTAAATGCATTAGTGCTGCCCAGCTATGATCTTGATAGATCGCTGTAGCTGCCCTTAAGCAATTAGTACGAGGACAATTGCTCAGATTCAGTTGGAACAAAGCACTGGCACTTGGTAATTGGTTTACTCTAATGAGAAAAAGAATTTCTAAAAAGGATATAGGCAATAAAAACTGAAAAATACAATTTATGGTGCAGTGACAAAAATAAACAGACCTTACAAAACTGCACACACAGTCAGTTCCCAGTTCCTTTGGTTCAGAGGCCTCACAACAAGACAGTACTTGCAACGGAACGTGAGGCGTGTCCCTACAGGACTACTGAGAACAGGGTTGTTCTCCTGCCTTTCTATGAGTGATAATTGAAATAAGTCCTTCCCAACCTTCATTTTTAGCTTCATTAAATAATGATTCAGGATGAAAATGGATATCTAAGAGGAAACTGAGTTCTGTGGCTAAAGAACTACCCAAGCTAATGAGCTGCCATAAATAAATGGAAGTTGTGCGATGAGTAACCCAAAGCAGCCCCAGGAAGAGCTGCCTGCAGTCGAGTCCTCGTGATGGACGTGGACATAGCCAAATTCAAATTTCATCTGTCACAAAACACAGAGGCAGGAAAAAATAAACCATTGCTTCAGACCAGGTCTCGCTTTCCTTCGTCTTTACGTGTTTTCTCTCTGCTAAGTGGATGTAAAATACCAACAGGTCAGAACGCTCTCCTCCCACTAAGGGCAGCTCTGCATACCTGTGTCCCCTGACAGACACGAGCCCAAGCTGGGTGCTCGCTGTTGTATGAAGAAGTCAAAGGACACTGCAGCAAAGAGAAGGTTATTCCCACGTGCACAAGTGCCTGCTTCTGCTCAGCACATATAATTGAATTATACATCCGATTAAATCAGGAAATAGAAAAATCTTTGGACGTGCAACACTCCGTGTTCAGCACCTGAACTCCAGTTCAGCGCTCACCTCGCTGCCAGCTATAATACAGCAATTAGTTCCAGCAAAACTATATTTGCTTATAGAACTAATTAGAGTTCAAGAAAGTGTCTCACTTTTGATAATTACATGGTTGTGTCCCATCTATCAGCCGCTGTTGAACTGTTGTTATATTAATGTAAAGCTCATAATCATGGCTGTTCTAAATTGAATAAATGTTCTTGCCAATTCTCCAATGCAGTTAATTTACATAAAAGCCTCTGGAACTAAAATTAAAATGATATACATCTTTCCGAGGGTTTCATTTAAAACAAAGCTAAATAATAGAGAAATTATATATCTTTTTCCTTTTCTCTTCACATTCTTATGTTTACTAAAGTTAATGGCCAAATAATCACTAAAATGTGCCTAAACCAGAGTGATTCTGGACTGTTATATCAAGAGCTCATTTACATTCACAGTGATTCATTATTCAAGACATTAATATTTTAAACAGCTTGTTTCCAAACCGGGGGACATTCCAGATGATGGTGCAGGAGGTCAGGGGGAGTTCTATTCCCTCACAGTCATCTGCACAGAAATCACACTCATCTGTTTTATTCCAGCATTTGCATTTTTGTGTAGAGCACCAAGGTTGCTGATAAGAGAAATCTGACCAAGTCTTCCCTGATAAAGACAAACCACTCTCTACTTATCTATCCTATTCTAACCTATCTCTACAAGTCAGATCAAATTTGAACCAGTTACACAAGGCTTTTCCAAACAAGCAACACTGTGAATCACAGCAGCAAAGGTCAGAAATGGTGCCTAAAAATGAGTGCCTGCAGAATCACAACGGCTGTCAGAGGGGAACTCGCTCCAAGCTGTGACAAGTGCTCACCCTGCGAACGCAGCCTGCTTTGGTGCTACACCTTCCACCTCCTCTCGGACGGTTTCACCCGCCTGGTAAAAGGCGGCTGCAGACTCTAAGGACAGACACTGAACTGTGGCTCTGAGCCTGAGCTCAGGACCAGGTGTGCTTCCCATTCCTACTTCAAATCCTTAGACCTCTACCCAGGCCACGCACCTTTCTGCATGGGAAGACATCAAGTTCACATGATGCCTGGCCATAAATTCATGCTCCCGTTCACCCAGCCTGGCCTGAGAAACCTGGAGGGGGTCCTACGTGTGTTGATGGCTCATTCCAGCACTGACCACCCTGAGCTTGCCTTGCTTAGAGCCTGCACGGCCGCTTCACATCCCAACAAAGGAGAGGTACGGCCAACATGGTTAGAAAGGTGAGAACCACAAAGGTGACCACATCTCTCTCAGGCTTACGTTTCACGTTGCTCGACTGACAGAACCATTGATGGTGGGGACTGTCCTTTCACTGGCTGTGCAGTTGCTAACTCAGAAGCTGGTTTAATACCCGCTGCTGTTAGAGCTTAAAGAGGGATAGGACAACCTCCTTTGCTGATGTCTATGCTTGAGGGAGGGCATTCTAACAGTCAATATTAATGCTTCAGCACTTCTCCATAGAACTAAAAGTTAAGAAAAGGGTTAAAAAGTGTTGAACCTCAGAGTATCCCAGTACAAGAATTAATAAGAATAGTACTGGTAGATAATTACTGGCCCACTCCTCTCATGCTGAAGCCCATTCAATACACAGTCTATTTTAATCTACAATTCATTTTTTTCTACTCTGCTCTGATATTTGTGACTTTATCTTATGCCAGCTGAGCTTAAATACTCACTAGGATGGAAGTTGTTTTCTCTTGAAGCAATCTCCCCCAGCGCACCCACCTTATTACAGGGAACGGAGTGTGTTAGAGGAGGCAGAAAGTGACCTCAGTAAATGATTCAGAGGACCTCCTAAAGCTCACTCATTTCCTTCCACTGTCTCTAAATTATTATTCCCAGCAACCTTTGGAATTTCCACTCTTTTTCCTATAATAGCCTTATCCCAGGAGACAGTGGCTGTGACTCTGCCAGGCGCAGGGGTGGCAGTTCAGCGACTCCCATCAGTTTGCATTACCCTTCAGTCCGTGCTTGCGCCGGACGCGGTAACCACAAACCACGCAACCCCCTCCCCTTTTGAAATGTTCACTCCTGACATTTGGGATTTTTGCCACAGGTGGGCACTTAATAAAAGTTCTCCTGAAAAAGAAACACGTGCGTGAGCAGAAATATTTATGCAGACATTATTCATGCTTCCACACGAAGCGTTTCCATTCCAGAGCAGAATTACAGCCAGTCACTGAAACAAAGGACTTTTTTTTCCCTTGGAAGAGCAGCTCTGGGCAGGTGGCACTTTTACTGTTCTGTCCATTACTGCAGAGCACGTTAGCAGATCAGAAGCGAGACTGCCAGGGATACGAGACAATCAAAAAAAAAATGTATAAAATTCCATGTTATGGTTTAAGACACCTTTCCAGAGCCAAGAAACACCTTGTAAAGCCAGGCTCAGCCCCGTTTGCTTTCACAGCCAGCCCAGCGCACTGCATTGGGTTGACTGGGACACTCGCAGCCCCCAGAGCTCCAGAGTCAACGGTGAGGCTCAGACCTCAGAGCCCAACATATTTCAAGGAAGTAAAAACAACCACAAACTTGCTGCATTACTTTTTTTTTTTCCCCCAGAAATATTTCCCTCCTTGAAAAAAACCAAACCTCACGACAAAGTTCTACATAATAAACCCAGTGATGGCAAACACGGCGCTTCCCCTGTGCTGCACAGATAACTCTGCTTCCGTGAACAGGTCTGGAGAAAGGCTGGGCTACGGGACTCGGCAACACAAGTATTTACAGAGGAGCAATAGGATCTTTGTGCAGGCAGGAGTATTCACTATTCATTATTTGCCATTTGTAATCTGTTATTTGTTACAATTTCAGCCAGCCAAGCACACGGTGGAAATGCAGAAGCCTGTGACTTAGGTGAGCAATCACACGCTCCAAACAGCCTGAGTAAACAGCTCATAAAAAGCTCACAGACTGAAAGTTCTCGGCACAAACTCCTCTGCAAAGGTGTGAGAATTAAGTGCTAAGTGTACATTCCTGGGTCACCAGCAGGAACATATTGCAGCATATATCACTTATTTCATAATCTGAATTCCTGCAGCCTGCCTGGGCAGAGCCTTGCGAGCATCACCGCTGCTCAACTATTTTGCTTAAAGACAAACCAAGAAATAAGAGTTCCAGAGTCCTGGGCTCCACCACAGCAAAGTCCTTGGTGCTAACCACTAACATTCGTTCCATGACTGGGTGCGATTTGACTTCACAAGTTACCATACTGAATACAATGCCTGTCAAGCTTTGAGTTGCAAGGTGAATTATGACTTCCTTTACTGAATTAATCACCACTCATATTAACTGTAATTTCAAGTTGTTCAAGAACATTTCCTTCACCTTCCTCATTGTTGTGTTCTCCCATCTCCTTCACGCCCAGTGACAACGACACCATATAGGAAACAATAGGTTTGTGCTATTGTAAAGCTATCGCCGCGTGCACGCACGTCCTCGCCCAGAGTGCTTGCTCCTGAATACATCAAACCACCCCCGCTGCTCATACTTCCAGTTTTTAACCAGAGAAAGATCCTGCTTCCCACACCATTCTCTTTAAAGACATTTCATCAGTAGCTATTAAATTTTATTCATAATTTCTGTTATTAATGATGCAGAGAGGAGCAGAAGACATTGCAGGGACTGGATCTCCCGTCCAGTTGCTGTGAATCAGAAGTCTAAGGAATTACACTGGCGTAGGAGTAGCCCAGACTGAATCTAGACATTTTTATTTAAATGGCCTCTCCTCAAGTCCTCCCCAAGCTATCTTCTAGTGTATCTTTGTGTCCAGGTCCTCAGTAGCCCAAATTTGATCTGCACTGAAGAGATGTTGGGGTGGTCATAGCTTGTGCAGGAGGGGTTCGTGGTGCAGAATTGCGTTTTGCATACGCTCTACACACACGACAGAATCCCAAATCCCCTGGTTTAACTCCTGACCTCCAACTCTTCAGACACGCACAAACTAATTTATCTTAATGTCAGTGGACATGACAGAAAGTCCACTAAATTGATGACGGCGACCCTCAGTGTCACACAGAAAAAAATGTATTCCATGAGCACACACACGTTGTGCTTACAGCCAGTTATGATCCCATCGGCCCATCTCTCGGTTCCCCAGACCTCGCAGATTACAATCACAGCATGACCACTGGGAACTGAGCATCCATAATTTCCTAGGCATTCATCCCCCAGGACAGTGTTAGGCAGCAGAAACAACAGATATGAGGCCAGCTCTGTGATTATTGCAGAGAACTGACTGAATTTAACTCAAAAGATAATCTCTTAACACTTCCCCCCCACCCCCCCCTTTTTTTTTTTTTCTGGCTGGATTTAGAGAGTATTTTTGTCTTGCTTGTTCATTTTTTGCAATGGTGAGAATTTTACCAAGCCTGTGCTGCCAGCAGCATCTTTCCCTGGGAGAGGATGGGAACAAATCTCCTAAGCCAGCAGAGGAACTTACTAAGATATCAGTGCCAAACCTTGCTAGATATCTTGCCCGAGACAGCGCTTTCGTGTCACATCCTTTCTACCGACCCAGCTACACAAGCATTCCCCTCTGAATGACATCACCAACTACTAACAGGTATGAAGATGCTGGGTGACATTTATATGTCTTTTTTTTCATGGTCTAGCACTGCTGTTCAAGGACAGAAGTTGACTCCAGAGGCAGAGTGCAAAGAGATCTGAGTTTAACTTCTTTGAATTTCCTTGTATTTATTACCTTGCCATTCAACATGGGAACAGTCAGCAGATAATTTATGGTATTGTGCTCATAGAAATAAGTTTGTACTAACGCAATAAAAAGCTCAGAGCACCAGCAGTTCTAATAAAATGAGAATTAACAAAAGAGGAGAATAAAGAGGGGAGCGAGAAGAAGAGAGAGTCATAAAATCAGTAACACCAAGGTCTGGCTGAGATGTGCTCAAGTCAATAATACCATAAAGTTTTATACTGGCTGTAGGGTGGGAAACGTTACCATCTTGGCACATGAGAAGACAGAACCATTTAGATGCAACATATTCACCAATAACAGAAGGATAACTTGTTCTGTGGTCTACATCTGCGAGGGGGAGAGTTACCAGGGTGGGAGTTTACATCTGGCTTTCCCTAATGTCTTTTACAGTGACTGGAAAGAACTGGAAGTGGGAAGAATAGAAGAAGAATTAACTGTAATGTGTTTACCCACGGCTGCAGAAGCTGTAACAAGGCACACATCAATTACAGAAGTGCCACACGGTGAAAAAGATTAAGTTGGAAAGTAGAATATTAAACCAAATCTTTTGCATGTGCACCTTAGTCATAAAAAGGTAAATATCAACGCAAAGAAAACCCTTAAGAAAATAAAAGTCTGATTAATCGAAAGTGAGAAAAATCCCCTGAAGTCAGCCCACACTTCCAGCTGTCCATTACCCCTCTGCAACATCCAAGTGTTTGTGCCAGTTCGCTCACTGCCCCTGCCCATCCAGCCCCAGGCGTGCGGCAGCGACCATTTCGGTTACGGAGGGGTTAAAAGTAAACTTGGTAATTGTTTTAACCAAATATCATTGCTATTGTTTTCCTGCAAACAGCACAGAAAAGAAAACATGGAAGGAGAAAAAGAGCCTCCTGTGTTTTATTTTTATATACCCCCGAAAATTATGGCCCAGCTAATAAAATGAGGGTGTCCTACACAAGCTCCAATATTGTATAAATCATGAATAATACAACAGGCAAAAATGAGAAACTGCAATAGAATCAAACCTATATGGAAATAAATAAAACATAACAGCAGAACTGCAATCATGTTAGCTCTGTTGATAAAAATGTGTTTGTTTGCAAGAGGAGGAGGGAGGAAACTTCTCCGGTAAACGACTGTAAAAGCATTAATAATAATAATAACAAGACCTAGATGGCAAGCCAAGAAAAGGGGTAATTAACAAACACGGAGCCAGCTCACCAAAGCCGTTGGGTGGAGGAAGCAGAAGAATGGCCAAACAAACATAACAATAACTTCACAAAGGTGTCAGGAATGACTCCTGAGGACGGCCAGGAAGGCGCCGCGTGCAAACGTGAATCGCGTACCGATAACTTGCAGCGGGTCTCTAATGGTGCACGTGAAGTGGTTCTGTCTGAGAAGTCAGAGGGGATGTAGACAGGAACTGGGCATCATCTCAGGTAAGCACGGGGTTAAATCCCAGAGAAACACTCTTCCTGGCTGGGCTGCAGCAGGACAGAAGGTACCATTTCAGGGCAACGCTAGTTCTACAGGAGGTAAGGAGGAGGAATTAAAAAGGAAGAAGATGGTTCTGTGTTAACAACACTGTTGGAATCTGCCACAGACTCCCAGTGAGATCTCTGGAAAATGGTTTAGTGTCCTTGCTCCCCTATGCACTTCTTTGGGGATCTTAGGAACGTTTACAAACATCTGCAGGGTGGGGGGCAAGGAGAAGGAGCCAGGCTCTTGTCAGTGGTGCCCTGGGATAGGATGAGAGGTGACGGTCGCAAGGTGAAACACAGCGAGTTCCACCTCAACATGAGGAAAAACTTCTTGACTGTGAGAGTGACAGAGTCTGGCCCAGGCTGCCCAGAGAGGTTGTGGAGTCTCCTGCTCTGGAGCCTTTCCAGCCCCAGCTGGCTCTGTTCCTGTGTGGGCTGCCCTGGGTGACCCTGCTCTGGCAGGGGGGTTGGACTCGCTGATCTCCAGAGGTCCCTTCCAGCCCCTACCATTCTAGGAATCTGTGATGCTCCGTATCTCCTCCTACCCACATACTTTCTTTTTTCCTACCTTAAAGAAGAGAGTTCCACCCAAAAAGGCAGGTTCAGGGGGTTTTGATGATCTACACACAAGCTAAGCTCAGCAGAACTGAAGTGCAAAGGTATTGTCTGGCACGTTTAATGGACCTCCAAAGAAAACATTCAAGGACAAAGACTCGACTTCACCAATTCCCTGTAATGATCCCTATGTTTCAAAGTAAATCTCTTACCCCTAAGAATATCATTAACATTTTATGCAAATTAAAAGCATCTCTCTTTTTTTTTTAAGGTTCAAAATAATCTATGCACATCTTTATATTACTTCTCAGAGCCATTAGCCAAGATGAGTTCATATTTTTATTCCCTTTGCATACTGAATGTATTTTATTTCTTTGGGGTGGCAGCTTTTATTATTAAAGTCAGCAAAACTTGATGAATCCTATTACCTGCTTTCTCTGTTCCAACCACACATGATTTATGAGCCAAAATCAAAGTTTGGATTGCTAACAGCAGCATGTTTTTCTCTCATCTCCTCTGCTTTTGGGAACAATATTTAAAATAACCAATCAAAATAACACCGATCATTAAAACAACAACAAGTAACTTAAAGAACCCTACCACCAAAATATGCTCTTACATTCTCTCTAAAGTTTTAGCTCAAAGAGAAGGTTTAGCGGTTAAGGGGTGACACTCCTGAATGTGGAGCCCAGAAACAGGAGAGCAGTTAAAAAAGGCACAAGGCAGTGCAGAAGCTGAATGGTGAAGTTCGATAAATTCAGATGAAAAATACACCCCTCCTCTCCCCCTTCAAAAAACCCACCGACGTTTGATCTTTGGCACTTTATGCCAGTACTGCTTGGAAATTTTGAGCATGGATACTATATATAAAGCACAAACTTATTTTGGGAAGGTCTAAGTTTTTAGTGAGAAGGTATTAATGGCTTTAAAAGTCCCCACAGACCTGGTTTATTAAGATATTAAATCTGAATGTCCAGCCTCCCAGTCCATTTCCAGGGTATGATACGGACACCACGACAATAGAAATAACCACACTAGCAATGCTGACAAAGAATGGAGGGGTTTTCTGTGCCTATGGCTACTGCAAAAAAAAAAAAAAAAAAAAAAGCTGATTTTCCACTTCACTCATTTACTATGAGCACCAGCCTTCACTGGCTGTATACAAACCCAAATAATTTTAATCAAGCTCTAAGAAAAAGCTCGCAAGGCGTGACTCAAAGGTCAGAGCTGCAGCACTGTCAGCTACATACCAGCAGTCAAACACCTTCATGTTGTGGCTGCCCTTCAGTGGAGGCCTCTGGAAGTCCTACAGAATCATCTATAAATATTCAGAAGAAGTTGAATGCAGCAGCAGGCACGGGCCTTTGATTTAATTTTGAAGGCTGCAACAGACCAAGCTTTCCAGACATGATGGAAGGGGAAGGCTCTCCTGCCAAGGAGCAGCATTGCTTCTGGCTTCAAAATCCCAGCCCTTCAGGCAGTTTAGGGACTATCATCTAAGTCGAATCCTCTCTCGACCAGCAGATAGAGAAGAGCACAGCCCCTGCACTTCCCCTCTGCTGGGCCCTCTCAAATCTTATTCAAGATAATGGGTACTCAAGAGGTTTGGTGTCTTTAAGCAGCTGCTGTCGATGCTCCAGCAGCACACGGGAGCCTGAAGTTTACACCCTGGGTAAGAGCTGTAGAAATGTATAAGAATTTTTCCCTACCCCAAAAGGTGCAAAAGCAAATAGACAACAGATAAAAGGCAAAGGCACAGAGAAGCAAGGCCTGTGGACAGCGGTAGATTTGGGACAATCACAGGACATGAGGTCCTGTGCTTCTCACCAACTTGAGCTGCTGCCAATACCCAAGTGCCCCAGGACTGCAGCTTCATTCTGCTGCTTAGGCTGGGCAGAGAGGCTCTGCTCAGGAAGGGAGGCCAGTACAAGCTCCATGTGAAGTGCAGAGTGAAGAACACAAATACACCAGCAACCATTAAAAAGGGGAGGCATTAATGTGAGTTAAAATGAAAAAAACCCAGCCACTTCACAAGCAAAACTAAGGGCATTTAAGGTTGAGGATGTGATGATCTGCTAAGGTAATAAACCCCAAGACCTTTCTTTGTCTCATTTACTTCTATACAAGGGAGTTAAATGATCAACCTTCCACCTATCCAGAATTAACTCTCCAGGGCAGCAGTGGATGGATAACAGATGAACTGTTGATAGGAGTTCTCTTTGTAAGGATCACAGAATGCACTGAGGTAGAAGTGCTAGACGGGATGAGATCATGAAGCAAGCCGTATCCAACCATGGCCAGATGATGATCCTTGGAGAAGAGGCCACAGAATAAAACCAGCACTGCAAAAAAGCTTTTAAAGAGGATCAGGGCTGAGAAAAATATTTTGCTGCCTACAGACAGTGAACTTTTGCAATGACCTAATAGATCTTCTTCAGCTAATATTTATGGGCTGTCACTCTCACTGGGGAGGTCCATGGCACAGTACAGGCTTACAAATCTGAACAGTAGTTCTGTGCCATCATATACATAGGCTGGAGTGCAGGTTAAGATGATGGATGGCAGAACATGATGATCAGAAACACGCAGAATGCAAAAAAAGATCCAAAACACGAGTTGGTGAGTGGTTTGCTAGCAAAGGAACATGTGTTCAAGAACATGTGTAATGCTTGTCTACAGGACAATCTCTTGTAACAAAGACAACGCCAATGGAAACTGCAAGCTCATAGTGCTTGTGCAGCTAGAACAGGAACATGATCTAAGCTATAAGCTCACACCTTATCGATCTGTTTCTGTTCCTGCTTAGAGTCATGTGGTCAGACCAGGCTTGTCAAGCCTTTACAGACTGTTGTGTCCTCCATCCTACCACCAAGACTGCTTTGGATGCTTCTTTATCCAGCATATTATCCAAAGTCTGCTATGGCCAGGCAAGAGACATTTACCCCAACCACCACAAGCTGGGGCAGATTTCAAAGTAGCAGCCCAAAGTCAGAGGAGAATGAGCTGACAGCAAAGAAGAGGTTAAGAAGGGAGCAGCACATCTCCACGTGGTGCAATTTCTTATGTGCCCTATTTAATGATTCAGATGCAGTGGCATGATTTAGTATGAGTTGTGACTTCTCACATTTAATGAAGTGAAACCCTCTTGGCCCACCACGAGATGTATGCAAGGATGAGAACCTGGTAATTTACAGCATTGTGACCTTATTACAATGTACTTTTTGCTTGACTGATCTTCGGGCCTAACAGGAACTGTTACCAAGGGCTCCATGGAAAATTCGTTATTATTTCAAACTAGATGGAAAGGAGCTTTATCTGTAAAAAAAAAAATGTATCTTAAAAGTGTAGCTTACAATAATTTTATGCCAACTTAAAAAAAAAAAAAGGCAAAGTAAACCAAAATACTCTTTAAGACTAATATTCATTTCAGTGATGCTGATGAATGCTGCTCTTCGTGGGGATAAACAAATTGTACAAGCTCTGGTAGGCTGCCTTCTAAAGGAAGCTAATTTTTCAGCCAGCATAAGAACAAACACCCTCCCGGGGACTGTCGACTTGTTCCTCACTTGAAATTTGTAACTCAAAATGCTGCTTCCAAGTTCCTGATATTGCAATCCATACCTTGGTACCGATTGGGTGGATGGCTACCCCGGTAATTATAACCCTCTGAAACCTCATTAGAAAACACGGTCATTCTGCCACTGCATTCCTAGTCTAAGCTTACAGACATATCAGGTATTATGCTTTCTGCCTGCATTTGTTTTTCCCTGGGGTCTACTTAAGAGTATTTAGTCCTTTGAAACACGGACTATCCCTGCATGTATGTACAGATCCTGACACTGGGGGGCTCTAAGCCCTACAGTTCTGGGAGTTCTAAAGGTTCTGGAAACCAAAACACTTTCAGTGAAATAAATCTCTTGAAACCTGAAACATTTCACAAGCTTGACTGCTTTGGTGCGGGTTTTCCAGGAAGATTTTTAGCTGTATGGTCATCTTAAGAGGCAGAAAGTCAAAAGGAAGAAAGGACAGATGATTCTGCTATAGGCCAGATGGCATGTGAACAAGGATGAGTGTTTTGGGTTCCTCTCAGAATCACTTGGGATGACACGTATCTGAATTGACTCTGAATATGCTCTGAGTCAGTCAGAACACAAAATCAGTGTGGAGTCACTAATCTCCATCAGGATGAGGACCCTGAGAGGGTAAATACACCATCACGAATTTCTAAGCCTGATGATGGGATTTGTTTTGAAGTGAATCAGAAAGCTCACAGCACGAAACTAGACAATCCTGACTGAAGATTCCTATCAAAATCCAGCATTCCTACAGGAACTAACTGCTTGCTGCAAAACATCAGTGTCAGACAGTGCTCCTGCAGCCCAGGATACAGTTTTAGCTCTTAATTCCTAGTACCTGGATCTCAGCCTTGCAGTTAGGATGAAAAAAATAACATCAATTTTACTTAAGAGTTTAAGAAAACTCCTATAGAGGGTAGTGTGTCTCAAAAAAAAAACAACTAACTCAGTAATGAATCAGATGATACAGAAAAAAAATCTGCACTAAGCTTTGTAATGCTTCAAGAACATCAGTTTAGGGCCCTCCTTAGGTGGGTTCATCATCTTCAGGGACTGAAGCAAGAAATAAGAACAGAAGTCATGGGAGAATAATGGCTGGGAGCACAGTGAAACACACTGGGAGCTCCCTACTGATCAGCAGGGAGAAGTGACCAAGGTTTTCACCCGACTCTTCCTCATTTTACCATGGAGATTGGCATCGTTGGACCAGTCTAACACCACTGCACAAGCAGGAGACACTAAACTGCCCTGGCTCTTAACAGGTGAAAGGATATTATCAAACAGTTTCAGGATCTGTTTCTGAGCTTCCCCATCATCACTACACAGATAATCCTTCTCTTACCCTGGAAAATGCCTTAAAAGTTTCACAGGAGTATGAAATATTGTTACACGCAGTATTTTTTTCAGAACAGACTGCAGTGAAGCAGCAAAAGGCTCTTTAACAAGTGCTGTTTATTCTTATTTAGTCCCGGATTACACCGCCTGCATCACAACAGGCTCTGCATCTGCTATTGCATTTTACTCTTCATAACCTATCAGGACAAAACAACAAAAAGATTGCAATTTGAAAAACCTTATTCTTTGAACTTTTCTAATATTTGCAGCAATTTAACAAATGTTTTCATGTTTGTATCTATTGGGGTTTTTTTAATATCGGGTCACTCAGAGCTTTCATTTGATTGCTCCAGGAAACGAAACCGTTGCTACTCAATCTCTTTGCGATGTTCCCCATAGTGCAGCCGCTCAGAGAGCTATTGAAGCTCCAGTGGAGAGCTGATAAAATCAATCTGTTAAAATCACCTATACAATTTATTCTCCCTTTCTTTTTTTAATAAGAATGCCTGTTTATTATCCAGCAGCCTAAACAACACCAACAAATCCCCACCTACACTGTGTTACCTTTTTGATAACACAAGCCATAGTGCTGCAGAGAATGTTTGCTTCGAAAGATTGGAGATTCAGCTGTTGCACACGAGGAGTTCAAGCTGGGGAGCATATTGCAAAGGCAGCTCACAAATACCGGCGACTTTTTTTAATTTATTTTCTTCTTAGCAAAAAAAAAAAAAAGAAGAGAAAGACTTTCTTCAAGAAAGCCTACTCAGGGGTCGTGTAAATGCAGCTCCTGGTTATGGCAGCAGCTCGTGGCAGCTGACTGGAGCTGGGGAAAAAAAGAGATAAATACAAAAAAAAAAGAGAGATACACTAAGTTTTAATAGTCTGCCAGTCAATGCAATTTGCTAAAGACCCTGACAGCAGAAATCATATGGGAAAAGAGCCCTAACTGAAGACATAATTAAAATAAAACCCAGGTTGAGTTCTCTAACACTGAGAATAATTATCAACGGAACAGATCATAGGAAGAAGCAGTAAATTGCATGATTCCGAGATTTTTAGATCAAGATCATCTATCTTTCTAAAATACCCTTTTAAAATCTACCAGAAGCCACTGAATAAGAGACAGGAATCAGAGATGATGCTCTGCTTTGTGTTCCACGGCAAGTCAGAATAAATGATAACATAACCTCACGGGTTTACGATCTCTGAATTGATTCAGAAGAAGAAATCTGCAGGACTGTCTAGACAAAAGATGACTGGTGTTTGCATTGTCTCTAACACCCGTGATTACATGGTTCCCTCACAGAAAACACTATTTACCAGAGGGGCAGAGGGAAGTCAAAAGTGATCTTCTAAAATGAAAATGAGAATATAACAGATTTAAAATATATTAGACTGAAGTGTGCTTCAAAATGCCAACGAGCAGAGAACCACACCTGATTCCCGGCCAAAAGTGACAGCGTTCCAGTACGTGCCAAAGTATTTGCTACCACATTATCTCAGCCTGAAATCCAGAGTCAAAGTGGAATGTGCCACATTTTCTGGAACTACCCTAGAAGCAGAGAGCAGGAGATTTAACCTTGAATTATTCATGAAGGAAGGGAAATAAGTCGGGTGATGTATTAGAAAAGATGCTTCTGTACCTGGCTTGGGAGGTACCTCACCTCCTTTTTGCTGCCCAGAAATGTATGCTTCTCTATGTGGTAGTAAAAGAGGGATGACCCTGCTATCGTATGAGGCAGGCTGGCTCTGGGGGAATACTGGAGCAAAGTATCTCTGGTGTAGAGTAAGCGTTGAACTTTGAGGGAACTGCAGCTGCTTCCAGCAGCCCTGGGTACAAGGTGCTTGAAAGAGAGGCCTCCGAAGACTGAACTTGTGTGTGAATCCCACGCTGCCACAGGACTCAAACTGTGGCATTTCAGTGCAATTTTTTTTTTTTTTTTTGCCTAATAGTCAGGCTTAAATTGGCTTAATTGTATGAGATACAGCCTTAGCAATTTCCTTTTGTGATTTATAGGATGAAAATCTGTTTTCCTGCTGGCAGGCAACACTGTTTACTAGACTCTCATCTCCTGTTCCCATTTCATCTGGGCAGAGTGATCTGGCATTATTAAAACTGGATTGTTTCTTTATCCCCATTAAACAAAAGGTGATTTGATACCAAGTGTAAAAATATTATTGCTTTATGTTTCTCTCTGTCCATCAAAACTCCAGCCTGCACTCTGGGGCACAGCAGGAGCAAATCACACGTTAAGATTCAGTGGTAGCGTGAACAGAAAAAAAGACATCCAGCCTTCCACCGGTGCATCTTTAAACATTAAGAATTTTCTTTCCAGTACCTGTTGTTCTTTCTTAACAACCCAGGACAGCAGAAAGGAGGCTGAACATCCTGTCCCAAGACTCCCACCTGCAAGGAAAACGCGGTAACCCAACAACCGCCTCTCCTGTGTGTCGCAGAACGACCAGGTCAGACCCAGCGCCTGGGACATGCCAGAGCCTTGTTTGTGTGATATTAAAAGGAGACAAGTCATAATAAGATGACATAGATGTGAGGCATGGCGAGGCACAAGGAAGTGAGCTCCACAGCAGCCTCGCGGCCAGCGGCGAGAGAAGGGGCATGGCAGTCCAGGAGGAAAGGAAAATCAATCTGCTGGTGTGACATGATATTCCTTTGATCAAACTAATCTTTTCATACTTCTCTTCCCTTTTGTTGTTGCTGTGAACATCTTTTGCCTTTGGGGGAGAGAATGAAGAGACACAAATAGATAATATACTGGCATTTGAAATCAACCAACAAAGCACGAACTTGCTTAGGTAGGAATGGAAATAATCAAGTAGGAGTTAAACTCTGCATTGATTTGCCACTCGGTTCTGAATCCTGTACTCATGAAGCCATTTTGTGGAGACACCCGAAGAAAAGTTGAAACCTATTTTAGGAGGGAGGGAGGGAGGAAGGAAGTGGCACATACTGGACTCTGTGGATTGATTCTCATTCCTTCCCTCTCGCCATGTGACTAACTTCCAAGGAGGCCAGTTCAGAGTCAGATCCTGCTGGGGAACACTGACAATTGCTTCACCTTCCCAGAAAAGCCCACAGGTCAGGTTTAAGTGAAGTCAGTTACATCTCTATAGTCCTGAAAGGATGGACAGCACGCTCACGGGTTTGAGGAACCCTGAAACACGCAGTACGATTTCCAAAACTCCCAAATCTCATTTTCAAAGAAGATTTAAGTAATTAGAGAAGCCTAAATCTAACTGTACCCATGCTTAATTTCTGTTGTATTCTTAAACCATACTAAACATACTTGTCAGTAAGAAACAATTAGCAAGATTGTGGGGAATGTAACATACAAGTTACAACGGAGGGAAAGCTCCATACTAAACATGAAAGATGGGGAGATCTCAGGAAGATGAGTGCCTTCAGTTCATGGAATACTCTCCCACAGGAAGCTGCTAAAGTTCTTTCACTAGGCACACACACACACAAAAAGATCAATTTAAAGGTGAACTGCAAAGGTTTGATGAAAATTGCACTCACTCAAAAGATCCCAGGAAGGGAAAACAGGCTACAGTTGCTCTTTAAATCCATCACTAGGGCTGGATTTTATTGCCTGTAAGACAGTTATCCATTTAAGACTCTGAAGAATAGAGTCCAGCTCTCATTTCCACCACTAAAGGGACACTGGACATTAACATGAGCAATCTCCCTAGTTTTTAGCCTCTTGGAAGCTTCAGACTCCATATAAAACATGTTCAGAATGGTTTTACCATCCCATCCTTAACTTGTTGTTCAGCTGAACTACACCACACATCAACAGAGGTGCTGTTTCTGCCTCTCTCTCAACCCCTTCGGGTGGTGCGTGCTCCCCAAGGCAGAGAGTGGGAGACGGGGCCACGCTGACCTTTGCAGTATTCTGTATTGGGACTTGCTAGACTCATTTTACTCATTTCACTGCTTTACAGCTCCGGTGAGAGCAGAGCAGGGTGGAACAGCCATCCCAATCAAAATATGAAACGAGGAAAGGTCAGAATAGCATAGCTCGAGAACGTTTCAAGAAGTGCATTTGGGCATTAAAATTTAGATGCAATCTCTGTGCCAAAAAGCCAGTAATAAGAAAAGAAAACGGTAGCCTACGGATTCATCTCTTGGAGGAGCCAGAAATTCTTTTCTGCATGGACAGTTATGCACCTGCTTCTAAGGCAAATGCAGAGGGGTGACAAACTTGAGCACGAAAACATGCAAGCATGTCTACTCATGTAAACCACAAAGCAATAGAGTCTATAAAGTAAACCACAAAATAACTGAATGGGATAGGGGGTTGGGTTGGTTTTAAGGTTCTGTCAGCTGCAATGGAGACACAATAGTCCCTGTCCCTCAGCTGGCCACTACCAGCAGGACCAGCTCAAATTCAGTGAGGATACACTGATTTGTGCTGAGGATCTGACTCCCAGTAACACCATAAATTTACTTCAGCCTTTTTTGACATAAGCCTCAGAGTTGTCCTCAACCCCTTGATGCTGCTGCAGAGCTCGTGGTTAACCACAGCAGAGCACGCTGTCTGCAAAGAAAATCACACCAGTGTAACACCATTAAACACCAATCCTCATCTACATCCAGGTAACCCAGAAGGTTCACAGGCTCCAAATTTGGTCTGATACTCTAGCTTACATAAAAGCCACTCCCTCAGTAGCACAACAAAGGAAAACAACCTGATCAAGAAGAAATGAGGGAGGCCAGACTGACTGGGCCCGGTGTTTTAAATCTGCTGTAGGTATTTCACTCCCCACGTAAACTGGGATTAACAGTAACTATGGTTTTCTCCTACCACCTCTTGTCATTGCTACTGCTCTTCAGTCTGGGAGAGCTGAGTGGCAGCTTCATGGACAGTGCAGTGTGACTCCACTTGGGCTTCCAGGTACCGCTGCTTTGCAAATTAATAACAAGAGACCTGATATTTACCAGAAGTGTTCTTCAATAGCTTAAGCACACTAATACCAGAGCTTGAGATGAGCTTGTGAACTGATGCATAAAAAATAATTTAATCTTGGCAAAATAGATAATAAAGAGCAGTGTTAACTATGGTTTAGATATCCTGTTTGATAAACTGCATTAAGAGTTGCTTTTTTAGCCTGATACATCTGCAGCAAGTTCACCTTCTTACAAAGTCCCTTTCGAAACAATCACAAGTGAGAGAGTAAATAAATCGCGAGGTAACTCTGATAAGAATTTTATTAATTTACTTGTCACTTCTCTGAAGCTGACACCGAGTCAGGTATTTCTCTGTAAGGCTAATTTTTGAAGCCTTTTTGTCAAGCAGTTTCGAGTTTCTTATAATTCCTGCAAATTTAATTTCAGAATTAGGGATGTTGTTGATATCAGAATATCTTATTAGCAATAAAAGAATATTACCTATAATTGAATAGCTTCTCAATTAACAAGTTGGAGAGCCGGCAAAAACAACCAATTCCCTCTGATGCACCCACAGCAGGAGGCATGTGAATTACCAGCGAGTCAGTTAGAAGTACTGCTAGCCAAATGATAAATAAGTACATAAAACACACAGGATTGAAATAAGCAAATATCAGCTCTGGGTAAATGAATATGGGGAAAATTTCACACCATGGAAGATACCCCTGTTCAATATATCATTCCTGTCTGAAATAGAGCCCCAGTAGATTGTAGGTGTCAGGGGAGAAGCCACAGACGTGATTCCATAACACTCGGATGCCTCGTTGCATCAGGCCCACACAAAGGCAGTGATGGAGCAGAACTGAGCTTCCCCAGCTCAACCCCTGCTCAGCAACAAGGGATCAGCTCTTCTCCATCCACCCGATTTCACCAACCACCTCATCTCTAGTTTTCCACAGACGTTCACCAAGTGCAATTCTGCCCAGGGGAACGTGCACTGAAATTAATAACGTTACAGATTTGTTTAAGCGCGGGGAGCGAGAACTAATCCTGAGATACTTGTGTTTTGTTTGTACAGACTCCTTGCATGGTATTAACTCCTAAGTGTTTATTGTTTGAAGAAATATATCTCTGGCATTTAGAAAGTCAGCCTTCATCTGTTGGAGCTAAATATGCGTGGTGTTTTCATGAGTGGTGTGTAATTGGGTAATTCTAATTGCAAATAAGAATCTTTTCCTTCTTGGAAAACAGGTTTAAGTTTGTATAAGGTAATGAAGCAGGGGTCTGAAAATCAGTCATGGGACAAATTGCATTAAATGAAATCAGGCAGTTGTCTGTTCAGATTTCTTTCCTTGGAAAAGCTTTGACACCCCATCCCCATTGCTGATGGACTGTTATTATCGTCCTTGTTCTATGAAAAGACAAAAATTAAGCTATTAAGGAAAAATATTACAATCAACTTCCATTCATTCATCTCTCAAAAACCAATGGTACTTCATTCCAATTTTTAAGTCCCTTTGGATAAATAACATGGAAACAGAAATGGGAAGGTTGTTGCTATGTAACTTAGGGTATTGAAATGGATGAGGAACGGTGACCTTAGCCTCTGGAGATGATGTGCAAACTATTTATATGCACAGCTGTACAAATTGCCAGAGTTTAATGTTAAATTCCATGGAAAATCATCTCTGCTGTTTTGCTTTTGAGGAAAGGACAGGGTTTAAATATTTAATAGGCTTTCTTACTGTGCAAGCATCTTTGGTATTGCATAAGTGAGTGGCACATATTCGCTTTCCAGGCTCTGGCTTCAAGCATTTGACAAGCTCTCTTATAATGAGCGACAATGATAGAGGTTCATCAAATCACAGGCACCAACAGGTAACAACGAACATTTGGGAGGTGCAGCAAAATCCCTTTGTCATGTGTTTTTTGTAGGACAACTTCCAGCAGCCTGCCCTCCCGCTACCTGCTCCAAACGGCGCCTGGATTGCTGGAGTTTGCTTTCCACCCTAGAACGTACAGGTAAGAGATAATTAGGTTTTCAGTGTTACAGAAAAGCCTTCAGAACATCCTTGCAATGTTCCCAGTACACTGATAAGCTGAAAATCTCCTCTCACTGTAGTCTGACAACCCTCAGTGCAGGCCTGCTCAGAGCCTGGTGGTGCAAACCCAGCTAATCCAGTGCTCCCAACCACCATCTAAAAATGGCAGGAGGTTTTGACTTTGTACTGTGATTGACAGTTAAAAATCTTTCCAAATACAGGCAACACGTGAAGTACAAATTCACACTCCTATAATGCTCAAGAGGGTTTGCAGCAGAGTTAAACACTTTTGTTTTAACCTATTTTATAGGCAGAAGAGCAGCAGCATGGAGAGGCACAGCGAGCTGCACGCCAGAGTTCAGAAACAGACCCAGAACATGGAGAGGTTTTTTGCATTACTCTCCTCTTGCAGAACTCTCTCCTAGGAAGCAGAATACAGTGGCAGAATCCAACAACAGTCAAAGTCTTTGCCCCTAGCCAAGCCATTCCAAAAGACCAAAGATGTACAAGAATATTACATAACCCGCCTGGCTCTGTTCCTGTGTGGGCTGCCCTGGGTGACCCTGCTGTGGCAGGGGGGTTGGACTCGCTGATCTCCAGAGCTCCCTCCCAACCCCCACCATTCTAGGGTGCTGTGATATTCTGCCTGGCCCAGCAGCCCTGTCCTGTGAGTTCCAAGAAAATTAAATGCCCTGACACTTTGACTTCAGGATTCTCAGCTCTGTGGGAACCTCATCAACAACTCTTAAAGGGTTATCAGAGCCTACAAGCACTGTGTACCCCATACACCAGAGTTACATGCAAAAACCCCCATGCTTAATTTTTTTTCCTTTGGGGCTTTTTGATTATCACAACTACAATGAACATGCTACTTCATTTACTGTCGACAGTGTCAACAGAACACAAGCCCAGGCAATATTCAGTAAACAAAGATAATGCATTTTGCTTGAGACTTAAGACAAGAACATGGAAAAGAGAGAAAACCAGCTATGGGGTTAGTGAGCATGCTTCCTGCGGGCTGTGCAGCTCCAGCATTTCAGTAGTAAGCCGTGTAATTGCGTATGAGCACGATAATAAACAACTGGTAGATGGGTAATAAGATCTATCGCTTCCTTTTGTTGTTTTCTCTTCACTGAGACAGCCTCGTGGAGGTTGGGAGCTGTGAAAATTGCCTGTGTGTTGCATATGGAAATACTCATTGCATCTCAGTCCTGAGCCAAAGTTAAATAATAAAGTTTGGGAAAGTGTTTGTTTGGGGGTTTATTTTTGTTTCAGTTTAGAAGGATTTGTGGCCTTTTAGAAAGAAAACAAAAGAATGTTTAAACCTGATTGTAAAGTGTTACCAGTTTTTATGGATTGAGAATTCTATTCCCTTTTGTTTCAGGAGGAAAGAAATAGCTTATTGCAATACTGCGGGTAAGCAGCGGTCAGGCTGAATTATTGTGATTCTGTTGCTGATTCAGAGTCCCCTGGAGCACTGACAGCCACTGACAGCCTTTGAGGTGCAGCCTTTCCTTCCCTGTGAAGCGAAACAGTAAATTCTTTGGGGTACCTTCTGGACTAGAGACGAAAAAACACAATTGGCCTTTCTTTCCCCTCACATCTTACAATCCAAGAGAAATGGTGTTGGACCAGCCGTGCTCCCAGGGAAGCCAGAGGCTGCGGGAAGCAGCACGGGTGAACCTGGCTGTGGCACTTCTACTTTTGAGTCAGCACTGTATCAATTACCAAGCATGATTTTACGGTTTGATGGACCATAAAGCTTCAGGCAACAAATCTGGGCTATGATCTCGATCACACGAGGTCATTAAAGATCCCATAGCACTACTTGTTTCCATCATCTTGTTTTTCAGGATCAACTGTAGTTCAGCTCTTTCAAGGCACACACGCCCCCCAACCCCCCCAGTGCTATTTCTGACATTACATTCTCCACATCCTGGATTCCAGCTGTGGTGTGGGAACATCACATTGTTAAACACTGCAACATCACCCCAAAGGTACCTTTCCACCAGTGGCTTACAAAATACCACAAAGTTCTTATTTAATCCCCAGAAAAAGGGGATATTTACCTAGGAAACGGGTTAGATGGATTTTATGATGTTGACTAGAAATTAATATGAATATTTCCACAACGTTATTCTGGGGAGCTGTAATGGGGAAAAAAAAGAATTTAATTTTGAAAAGCCCCTTTCCTACATGAGTTTCCATGTAAATGAAAAAGCTACTTCCTGCTGACAATATTTCAGGCAGCTAGGATTAAAAATACAAAGCCCTTGGCATATTATGGATCTTTATGTGCCTTCTATAAGATTTAAAACTAGGCCATAAGTTATACATAATTCTTTGTGTAGGTCCTTAGAATTGGACATTGATTTATAGCAGCTGGAAATTTGACCTGAGAGAATATTGTTGAATAATGGGTGTGTGTGTGAATGCTTGAATCAAAAAGAATACCACAGACCCTCCAATGCTTCATTATTGTAAAGCTCGTCTAAATAAAAAGTATCTAGACAACCAAACATACCTGAAAGAAAGAGGGAAAGACAACACTGAAACTTGCTTTTAGTTTGCATATCCAGAGATTCTATATATGAGACAAATAATTCAGGGCTACAGGCACTGAAGAGTACTTCATAGAAAAAGAAGGTTATTTATTAGCAGTGCTGAAGGATATAAAGTTATTTGAAAGGTACAGACTTCATTGTTTTCTCAGGAAATAAGGATTTATATTGCTTATTTATTCTCAGTCTGGACAGATGAATCATTCTTGGGGAAAAAATTTAAATGATTCAGCATTACTGGTGCTAGTGGTGTAGTGAAAAGGAGTTGGGGGATTTCACCCAACACTGTTAGAAACATATGGGAATATAATGAGTAGCAAAGTGCTTCAGATATTTTTCTTTAATCACATACATTTGCTGGCTGTTGTACCACAGGACTGGAAAAACAATAAATTTTTTGGAAGAGTAGTGGCTGCATTATGAGCAGTAAGTTCAATTTTCAAAAGCCGATGGGCACTTAAGAATACACATCCTGCTGATTTTTAGCAGGGCTGAATCTAGCAAATCACATCATCACTTTTGAAAATCCCACGCTTCAGCTCTGGAGTGCTTATTTTACAAGTTAGGCTTGCAGGAGTCAGACTTTTTTTTACTGTATTTAGACAATCAGAGACACAAACAGTCACTAATGGAATTGTCAAAAGTTTAAATAGATTCATTTGTCTTGAATCAATGACCATTAAATCCTAGAATGTATTGAAAGCCCTGTAGATGTCCAGATGCTATTTTGGGGTGGCTTTTATCTTACCTCATTTCTGCATCTCCAGAGAGCAAGTCATTCACCTTCAGAAATCTGTCCCAGACACCCAAATCTTACACGTGTCTTGGAGATGCCAATTTCTGCCACTGTCTACAGGGGGCACCCGCTGACTTGCTTGGCTAGAATAATTAAACTGCCCTTCATCTTTAAATCTACCAGTTGTACAAATAATTCTACATATCAAGCTCCCCGGTGCTTCCGACAACATGACTTGAAAACTTAACGTTTTTATTTCTCCTGCTGTTGAGCTGTGGTAGCAGAGGAGAGACACTGATCAAGGAGCCCCCCATTGAACTAGGAACTGCTCATACAGCAAAACAAAGTCCATCCTCCAAAGAACATATTATCTAATAGTGTGATAAGAGGAAAATCAAAGCCTAGTTCTCTCAAAACTAGAAACCTCCTGGGCAGAGTCACTTCTGTATCAAAACAAAAGGACTTTTTACATGTTAGATCTTGCAAATAGTGTTTTCAGTCTTCTGTGGAAATCACTCATGTGTCTGCACATCCAGGATGAGTGCAGAAGCCCAGAAGGTGGGCTGGTCCTGATGGATCACAGCAGCCTTCCTCTGCTTTAAGCACCTCACTTGCATGACATGAGTTGGGGGACTGGAAAACACAGATACTAGTAAAGAGCTCACTGTTATTCTTATCTTTTGATATTGCTTTCAATTTACCAAGGGCCCCAATTTCCCTATCAGTATCAGGGATGGTGCTTTAAGCACAGTGAATCACAGAATGTCTTTGGTTGGAAGAGATCTTCAGGGTCATCCAGTCCAACCTTTGACCCAACACTGCAAGCTCACCACTAAACCCTGTCCCTATGCACCAGGTCCACATATAAATTCGACTCCTCAAATACAGCTGCCACAGGTCAGCACTGAAGAGCTCAAGAGAGATGCCAGCACAAGTCCCAGAAGCCAAATAAACAGCAACAAAAATAAATGTTGGGAAACGATGTGAAAACAAGAACTAGAGAGATGGAAGCAAATGACAAGGAACCAAATGAAGTTTCCAGTGTGGAGAATTTGATACTGAGCTCTCTACCATTTAATCACATTTCACAAACCACTTACAACCAAGACTCACCTTATATTGAACATAACTTATTATATTGAGGACCAAGTGCAGCCGAAACACTAACGTCATTAGCTCTGCAACGCTCCCTGCCAGGTACGCTGGCTGCAGCCCGACATAAGGTGGCCATGTGTGAAGAAACAAGGTTAAAAACAAGCCACTCCACAGAGGGAAGCTGCAGAAGCCACAAGTGATGCCATATAGAGAAGACAGGAGCAGGTACTGCTCGTTTGCGTGCATCAGGATTTATAGGAGCTTGTCCACCCCAGGCAGACAGATGTAAAACCAGCAGAAAGGGGTGCATCTTGTGAGCACAGGGGGGGAAGCTGCATTCCTAGAACAACAGCCAGAGGAGAAGGGAGCAGACCTTCCTGACTGACAACACAGATCCAGAGCCAATAACATTTTTTCAATACTTTGACAAGTTGATCAGAAATGTTGTGTTTGTGACAAGGTTATAAAGAGGCCTGCCCGGCCCAAAGCAATCAATGTCAATCAATGCCAAGGCCTACTCAGATTAGTCTCCTTACCTAGTAGGGCTGATTCATCTCATATCTGCTTTGCCCTGATGTCTCTGTGCAGCTATTCCTGGTTTTATGGTAGACTCAAACCCCACCTACTCAAAGATCTGTCCAGGTGAAATCTCCTCATGCCTACTCAATCCATCACTGATCACAGCCCCACATCAGATTTTCAATACAGCAGAGCCGGTTTTGTGCAAGTTGAAAGAGATTAATAGGAGTGAGTGCTCAGGGGTTCTGTCCAGCTGCAATTCCTGCATGCCATAAGGAACTTTTTATTTTTCCTTGCACAATTTCAAAAGCAGCCACAGTTGAAGGGCTGAATGAAAGTGGTACACCTTCTGTGTTAGTGTATCTAATAAAAACCTAACCAGAGAGAAAGGAATTAAATTGAAATACTCTGATAATCAGTGAAGTAAATACTTTTCTTGGGAGCAGCTTCAGAACAAAATGTTTTTCACCAGACTATGAAGAACTAAAGAACATCACTGCTTAGGAAAAGTCAGATGAGAGTTACCAACAGACTTTGCTCACTTCATACCACGATGTTCCATTTTCAATCCCACTCCCTTTTGCTTCCCATTAGTCACTAGTCCTTGCTCCACATTGATTCTTTGCTGCTTTTTTCCACTAAGGCTGGTAACATTCAATCTAATTCTAGAGTCAATTCATGGTTCTATTTTATCTCAGCAACATTCCTAGAACACAACAGTCCCGCCTGAGACAGATCCAAGCAGCGCAAATAGACTCAAGCTGTGATCCTACAGTACTTTGGGCTCTGTCTCTACAAAGCTATCACAGCACAGGGAGAGAGCTCGACAGGAAATCTGGGCATGCAAATAAGAATTTACATGGACATCAAGGCCCCAGCTCAGGAAATTTTCCTCATTTAAGAAAGTACATGAGTACCTCACAAGCAAACCACAAGATTAGAGGCTTTTAAAGACAGCATGTTCTATGGCTTGGTTTTCTTTGTAGCACCCAAAAATGTGGCCTCAAAAAAGCTCACACTTTTTCCATCAGAACTCCTGCTTTGATCCTTTTCAGCAAACATGCCAGATGTTGTAATTCGCACCTGTTTGGTCGGAGTTTGAAAAGCCAAGTTATTTTTAGGTTAGAAGGAAACATGTCTTTAGTGCATTTGATGAGTTCCATGAACTTTTCCCACCTATTGACTCTTCCAGCTGCTTGTTACCAAAAAAGCAGAAATCCATCAATGACATGGAGCAGGTCAAAGCCCAACCAGTAAATGTTGTAGCAAAATGGTGTTCAGGCAGTTTATACCAGCTGGGTGTTTGGTACAGTCTGAATTCACCACATTAATGTTCCTAAGATCCTTACACATGCTGTCACTTCACAGACAGGGCTAGAAAACAGAAAGTGACACATGGCTTGATTTAAACATTTTCACTCTCTCAATGCACAAGTTCTTTCCTCAAGCAACAGCCACGGGTGAGAAATCGGGTTGTTTGTGTTTACAAGCTTGGACAGTATCAGTGGCAATTCTGAGATCATCAGCTCAGTCTCCTGCTCCAGCATCACAAGGTCTAGACGAGAGCACGGGAAGAACACCAGCTCTCTGCCATGCACACCTCAGAGGTATAAACTCCACCGAGCAAAGTGGAGCTACTCGCAATTTTAAGTGCTACAAGTGGGAAAGATTAAAGCTTGATTCATACACACTGAAGCAGAAATAAATTAGTTTCCCCATGTCAGGCGTTATTAAAAATTGAAATCAACCACTAAAGCCACTGGGGAATTCTCCATCTCGCAATGCTTTTAGTCTAGATCAGAATCCTTCCCTGGGAGACATTAAGTCAAACCCAAATTACTAGGACTTAGGAGAAGCATTAAATACATGAAAAACACTGAGTATGTTGTACTAGAGAAAAGAGATGATATAAACCTCCCCTACACCTGCCAGATCCACAAAGGTATAAAAATCATGAAACTGAGCTCCAAAGCAGTAGCTGTATATATGCTCTTCCTACAATGCTATTAAGAAGGAGCAGAAAGATTTTCCTCATTCATTGTTTCCAAGTGGATTGTTCATTCAGAAAAATCAAACTGCATTCTGTCAGATCTGAACACTTGTCCTGGCAGAAAGCACCAAGCACAAGTCACCTGGCATCCCACACTCCCCACGTCTGCAGACAGGGGACAAGACACACTAAGGATGTCAGGGAGAGAGAACAAAATTAGCACATGGGAAAAACAAACAGGAGTTACTCATTATGAATTGTTAATAGCCTGTTTACTGCAGAACCTGTCACAGAAAACAGGAGTCTGTCTGCTGAGTCAATAATTTATTTCAGGCCAATGAATTTGAAAGGTAGTTAAATAGTGGGAAAATGAGAATGCAGTTGAATTAGTGATGCTAGTGGCAGTTTAGATGGGGGTTCTGCAATAAGGAACAAGAACTACAAAAAATCTACACAATCCCAGAACAGAAAGCGAGCAAAGACTATTGGCAAACTGTCCTTCAACAAGGGATGAGAGAATTCAGAGTCATCTGAATGTGCTGCCAAAGTAGTCCTGGCCAGAGCTATGTCACTGAATCAAACCAAACAATCTTTTAAGTACCACTTAGGTCCCAAGTTAGACTTCATAACTCAGTTTATTTTTAGTAACTTATTTGCAGAGGTACACACAAGCCCCTTGTGTTTGCATAGCCAAGGAGGGAATGTATTTTACAAACTACCGTCAGAATCTTTCTGTTTCTGAACTTAGAAAGCAAATATTTACTTGGAAGTGATCAACTTCTGGAGCAACAGGAGTTGCTTTCTGTCATTGAAATTTGAAGGGAGTGTAGGGACAAATGTTTACACAAAGCCAGCTGAGAAAGCAGCACGAGGAGAAGGGGCCCTGAGAAGTGGACTGCAGCAGGTGCCCAAAGCCTCCGGTTTGTCTAATTGGATCCCCAACTGTCACACATCGGCAGTAGTAAGAGTGAAGGATGTACCTGGGGCTCATGTCTCTGCATCCTTTATCACTCGATGCTAAAACACAACACATTGCACAGTCTTTCCTTCTCTGCTTCCCTCTCCTGCTTTCCATTCTCCCTCCCCCTCCCTGCCATCCTCCTTTTCTTCCTGAACCTGTCATGTCTGCATCAGAAGCGCAATTGGAAAGGGGTTCTCAGAGGAACTACCTGTCAGATATGTCTACTCAGAGATCAGCTCTGCTGCTTAAACGTGGAAAGGAATGATTCCTGGGAGGAAATATTGCTATACTGCTGTTAAGCGTGGCAACTTAATCCAGCTGCTGAATATGACAGAGATCTATCAAAATAAATAAGAAATAAATATTAAGCCATCAAACCTTGCTAGACCACTTGGGCAGCAAGGGAGAGTAAGGCTCAGAGTATAAAGGAGATTTATTTTTTAACAGATAGAACATCTATGTGCAAAAGAGCCGCGAGAAATTTTCACGGACTGGTCCTGAAATACCAACATGTTCTTAAGGGACCTCCAGGTAAAAGGCATGTAGAAATTAATATGCATTTTAACTACAACCCCAATATAATTACAGTTTTAGGTCATTAAGTGATAGAGATGGATATCAATATTACACCCTGGAGCATCCAGAAAAAATCACCTGCGCTTGCTGTCATTTAAATGGGCGATGGTGACGAATGCCAGTTTACTGCCTTGTTTATATGCGGTCGCCCGGCCAGATCTCTGCAATTACCATGGGGTTTAACTCCCATTAGAGAGATTAGCTTTCCTGTGGGCTCACTTTAATCTCCACTCTTTAGACAAATAGCTACTGGTAGCTCCAGAGAATCAGAAAATCCATTAGCTAGTACAGCACTTGACAAAGGAAACTTAAAGGTGAACTTACAAATGAACACTGGACTTTTTCGACAAGTTTCCTATAGTATAGCACTATAAAAACTAGCTGCTGATATCTTGACTTTCCTTCTGCACTACAAAACATGGTCTAGCCCACATGTCCTTGTCTTTTGGAGCTCTGTACAAGAGACTTCTGCAGAGGTATCGATATGCTGTGGATGTTCATCTGCAGCACACCTGACTCCAGGAGCTAGCCAACCATCCGGCCAGATGCTCATAAAAGAAAGATGAAAAAGCAGCAAGTGTCTGATCCTTCAAGTGGACAAAACGTCACTTCCTGCACCAAGAACATAAGAAAAAAGCCACAATTCCTAGGACAGAAGCATGCTGAGGGATAGGAAAAACAACAAAACAAAAAGTCTTTCTTTGGTCAGTAAACAAACCTAGAGAGAATAGGTTTTCAGTGTGTTGACAATGTTTTGGCAGTTCATTAATCCCAGCAAAATCTCTCCAAAGTTACTGATGCATGGATTCCATTTTCAAATTTCTCATTAGTTCCTCTTTATGGATTAAATGCTGATGTTCACGAATGAATGCACACAGCTTCAGCTGATGGATGTAATTGGGTTGTAATGGATTTTAGCTGCTGTTCCTTCTGATCCAGCCAATTTGAAATGCAGTATCAATGTATTCTCCCCATCTCTCTGTAGGGAATGAGAAATTGAAACCTACAAGATGAAATTTATCAACTTCCATAAAGTCCGCTACAACCATCATAAAACTGTTAAACTTCCCATTATCATTCTACCACAGTTATTTCCCAGGCTCTGGTCAGGCAGTCAAAATATTAAAGTGCATTTGAAATAAGTGGAGTTGATCCTTCAATATTCTGTACGTCCCCAACATTGATTTAGGTGCTGTAAATATTACCAGGGCAAGATGACATTAACACAGCAAAGGCTCAACAGCAGGAACAAAGTGATAGGAAAGGACTGAAAGGTTGCAAAACCTGCTTCCAATTTTTAATCTCTGTATTTTGATTTGGCTATCACTATGGGGCCAGTCTGCAAAACACAGCTTTACACTCCTCCCCGCTCCAGGAACAGCACCTGCCGTGCTCTCAACTTCCACCGACATAACTGAGACATGCAGGGGCTCCAAAAAGTTGGAAATTGGGATGTCAATCCTCTTTAGTGCAAAAAACCACTTAGTGAAATGTGTAACTACATAATCATGTGCTTAGGGGAAGGGAACAAGGAGAAAGTTTGAGCTGGCTCAGCATTAGTCAATGAAAAGAAACTGCGGTTATCTAACACAAGGCTGAAATCTCAAAGTGTTTTTACTTACTAGTTCTCTTGTGCCTTTACCTGCCCAGAGCTACACCTTGAATAGTGTCAACCACTGCCTTTTACCCTGGGTGGTGATAGCCAACTGCAAGAAACCAAAGGCCAAGGCCAACAAAAGCTGGAAGGGGATTTAGGGAAAGGGTCCTGCTGAAAGTTCTCTAATAAGCCCCAGCCATGACTGAAGAATCTCTCATTGGGAAGAGATTCCCATTTTAGCTCCTAGAAACCCTACAACTACAGGCATCCAGTTTTGGAGACACCACACTCCCTGCACATAGAGCTCCACAGATCCCCCTGCACAGGAGCACTTTCGCAGAACAGCTTTGGAATGGTTTTTCAAAGTTTGGCCAGCAGCACGATCTGAGCTGCGTTGGAAATCTCATTACTGTACAAAACGGTAAAGCCTCCGCGCACGCAACATTCACACGCTCCTCCGATTCAACACTAGGAACAAAAATCTGTGAGCAAGACCAAGCATGACAACACCTCCCACCTCCCAAACCAAAGCTACTTCATTTTTACTGACCTCAGTTGCCTTGGCATCAGGCCCTATCAGCTGGACTCACTACAGCGTTCCAACCTGCCAGCTCTGCCCTAGCAGCTGCTGCTAGAACCGAATCCATCCTGTCTGCATCATTCTCTTTCCCTTTCAGATTCCAGGCCAAATTCAATAATGGTTGTAAGTGAAAACTTAATTATTGACTTCAGTGGAGTTGCTCATGCTTAGAACTGGGATGAATTTGACCTGCTCTGCCTATTACTAGCCACAGAATCCCAAATTATAAAAGCCCAGTAAGGCAGGTTTTTAATTTCTTAGTTTTACTACTATTATTATTAGACTATTCATTTCCATTCTAAAAGGTATTTAAAGACTGGCATCTCAACTAAATTATACATCTAGGGGACATTAGAAAACACTCTCCTTATTCTGCCAGCTAGTACTCATGTCCTGTCCTCACAGAGGTAGTATATACCTGCTCGCTGTGCTTAGTTAAAACAAACTTCCCAATTAAAATTTTAATGAAACCATCTAGAAAAATGCTCAGGAATACATCCTAATCCAAAGCTACGTTTCCACAAAGCACTAAAACGTGGGGTTACCTAATCAATGGCAACAGCCAGAAGAGAAATGTTGAAATGTTTTTTTTTTTTCCCAAATTTGGTCTTAGTCAAGAAATGAGAATACAAAAAATAAACTGCTTGTATCCAACCAATATTGAAAGAGTCAAAAGTTACAGGACAGCGTAGTCTGAAATACGTTGAACTCTAAGCATCTTTTATCCCCATTTCTCAGGAATTCCCCCCACTGTAATCGGTTCCTTTATTGGACTGACCAAACTTTCCCTGAAGCAGTAAAATCTCACTGGGCACAACTAAAACTGAAGTTGTGTAAGAAACCATCCACTTCCTCAACTGCTATTTGGATACAAGGGCCTTCTCTTCTGTTATCACTAATACTCAGTCTCTCCCAAAGCCTCCCATATACTCTTAATTAAACGATTGCAGTCCTTTTGTGGAGTACGCATAAATCTTCATTTGCTTGCTTTATTAGCATTCGATCTGGTTTTGTTAATCGCAGAGATGTTCCCCTCAGGCAGAAAAGCAATACAGTTCAAATGAAGCAGGGGCTTTTGTTAAGGCTAGTCAATTTGATTAACATCACTGTCAATATGATGAATGAAAATTCTCTCAAATGAGTCACCCAATACCTTGAAATCGTCACCGGAATATCCCTGTCATTAGGACAAACGATAAATTCCATTTGGAATCACACTGGCCTGCCCAAAGTTGCCCTTAATGCTGGAATGTAGCTTCAGACAATCCCAGGTCTCACCTCACCTCTGGAGGTGTTTAGCTTTTCTACCTAAAGCTCTTTTTGGCTCTTAACTTGGTCTCACTGAGGGGGACTGCCTGCTGAAGCCAATGCATAGGTCAGCAGAAGTCTCCCCTGTACAAAGACATTTGGATGGAGGGTGCTAGGCAGGTGCAGCTTCACACAGGCTTTACTCTCCAAACTTAGTAAGGCTTCGGTGGAGAAGGAGAGAGGACTGCAACCGCCTTTTAGCCCGCCTAGGAGCAGAGCTGTAAGAAATCAATACTCGGCAGAGGAGTGGGGAAGGTGATGAACATCTGGTTCGGAAATGCGTGTGACAGGGAACTGCCAGGAGCTCATCACAGGCAGGCTCCCTGCACCTCACGCTGTGCGTTCAAGTCTGACTAGGGACTGCAGCCTTGAAATCAATTGACAGAGCAGGGGAGAACATTATTAGTAGGCATCTGCAACCTCCAGACACTCTGCAGCAACAAGATTTGTTGGAGGGCAGAAATGACAGCTATGTAACAACAATATCTTATTGATATGGGCTTCCTGAGCAGTGATGGAAGAAAGGGTGAATGCTTCTGACAGCAAGTGACTGCAGCGTATGTTAGAGGCTTGATGGAGCAAGCAAGGATACAAATGAAGTGGTACAGGAACAGACGTGGACACGGCACATGGCAGATAAAGATGTAAGTAGGTCAAGCATCACTATCTCAGGATGGTAGTGACATTTTGGCTTAGGCAAAGCAAGAGTCATTTGTTGTTATTATTTTGTTTAAGCCCATTAAGCACCCCGGCTGCCTACTAGCAAAGCCATTAGTATTAAAATCATCCCAATGATTCCACTGCTGCACTTGCTCTACAAAGTTATTAATTATGCAACCAAATTGGCTAAGATAATAGCAGTCACCTGGCTGCAAGGCTATCAGAAGACTGTAGAGTTACTAAGCCACAGCTGCTTACAGTAGAAAGATCACACACACCGGGGCCGTTGGTTTTAACCAGATGAACAACAAGCACATAAAAACATACGCAATAGCAAAGAGCACTGAAAAACATAATGCACTTCCAGGTACCACAAAGCACAGATGATGTTAAGAAGCAAATTAAGAAATGCAATTAGTGTGTGAATTCAAATATTAAGATACAGAAACTAAAGGTGATTGTGTTCATGCAGCCAGTGAAAACTTGCTGCAGTGACTGAGTGTTTGACAAGTCTTTTCAAAAACATCTAACCCCCCCTAACAAGCTCAGTGCTGGTTTTCAACCTTCGCAGGGCAGGGACAAGATTAGGGTCTCATTGAGTCACTGATAAAAGATGTCTATGTATCTTTAAAAATAAATTTCTTAGCCATCATGGATCAGACTATGTACAGTACAAGGTACCAAGCACCCTTTTAAGTCTACAGAAATTTGGTACTGAATTTAAAGGACACTTGACTGAGACTGGAAAAAATCCTGTTTGCTTTTGAAGATAGGTTCAGTATTTCAACACTTTGCTATTGGTATCACCAAAGCTATCGATAAACCAAGCAGAATTCAAAACACATGGGCAAATGTTATTCCTCCATTGCTTCTAGACAAAGCCTCCTCTAGACTAAGCTCCTCCAGGAGGTGCTTAATTCATTTGAAGTCTAAAGTTTGTATAACTTGAGGTATCGATTTAATTCAAAGAGATGCAACACCTTTCTAGGCAGAAATGCTGAGATGACTATAATAAATCATTCAAGAGCATTTTTTTCTGCAAGCCATAAAAGTTTTGCATTCCATATAGTCCCAGGGTGGTTTTGTCCAAATGGACTACTCTTTCCATTAGTCTTCCATCAAAGCTGGACAAGCCAGCTGACTGGTTTTCCCAATAAAGTAAAACATTTGAAATAACTATTGGTAGAAATGTGAATCCAGAGCCTATTGTCCTCACCAGTTAGCATATATAAAGATAGAAGACAATATAAATTAAGAATAAAGAACCTTACCTCCTCCTCAGTGTTAAATATTTCATAAACAAACATATTTAGGTGCCTGAATGTCCTAAAGACACCCAAATTCCCAAGGCAAATGGGCTTTGTGAACAGTAATGGAGCTCTAGCATCATGATGCTAAGTGGGCTCTTTCAGCAAGTGCGAAGTTTGTTTATGAAGTTCTGGCATGATATCTACACATTAATATGCCCTAAATAAAGCAGAGTGATTTCCACATACACTGAAAACTTCAAGGATTAAGCAGCTTCCTTCTCAGAGCTAAACAATACCCAGGAACTTGTAACCTTACCTTTCCAGTTGTCTTCTGCTGCCTTCTGTCCCAGCACTGTCCCAGCACTAAATACATGCAAGTTGCTTTCCATCTGCAGGCTTATGCAGCAAAAGCCACTCACTTCTTCCTGTAGCTCTTTGAACCAATCTGCTGCTCTTAGTAGAGATCTGCAAAAAATAAAGGGAGATGCTCTGAGTTCCCAGAATCACATATGGACATTCGCACTGGGCATTATGTGGAATGCTTTTGAGTAGCCAGTGAAATGCACACTGGAAGTGTGGAGGATGTACATCTTTTCCACAGTTGTTTGAAGTGTTATATCCAGAAAATAAAAGCCACATAGATCTCTATTTTTATATATTCACATTTTCTAATGTTGGAATGGAAATGTTAAACAATTCCCTTGTAGCTGAGTAAAGTGAAACCATCAGGCTGTCCTCAGCTACCGTAAATTATCAGGTTTCCATGAAATCTGTGAAGCTTTGCTTATTTACATCAACTGATGTGGCCTTAGGTTTCCTCTCAAAATTACCTACATGATTGCAAGTCGCTTATAGCGATTTGCAGAGTTCCACAGGACAAGTGCAATGATGACTCAGTGCATTAATAGAAGAGCCCAAGCACTCGGAAGGTGAGGTTAAGCTTTGCTCGTTAGCAGGGTTATTTTGCCATTACCCCATTCCAGGTTCACAAAGCACTGGAAAGGACCATTGCACTGGGGAGAGCCTTAGCATGATTAAAAAGTTCTATTTGCCAGCCATACTCCTCCCCAGACCTTTGTTACTTGCTCTGGGCGATGGACCTGGAAATCTAAAGCACTGTTGATTTAATCTAATCATTACAATTTAAAGCACATCCACTTAATGAGTGGATATTTTCCCAAACAATGTGGTGTTTTGTAATGAATACGTACAGCATATGCACAACTAAGCCCCCTCCCTACCAAAGCCACAATCATCTAATTCTGAAACTCAAATTTATATAAAACCTCTCCCTTCAGAGGATTCCTTTATCCTCTGCCCTGCGTGTGTAATAAATACGTGGCCCTTTTGCTAAGAGAAATAACTGTTGAAAGGAACTGGCGCTTTGACAATAAAGCTTTTATCAGTGGAAGTTTAAACAGTGACTGAAATCGTTCCAAAAGCAGATTGCTCAGAATTTAAAGGACACAGGCAACGTTTGTCCATCAGAAACACAGGCACTGTTAGCAGTAAGTGGCAATAACCACGTGTACAAGCCAATATGTCAGGAAAGAGATCTCTGCTGTTATCTGAGGGTGTCATTACAACCACCAGACAGTGCAGTAAGTTAATGAAAGCAAACATTTTACCTTTCTGTTAAGCCCCAGAACTACGGCGCACAAAGAAACCGCTCTATTTTTAAACAGCCCCCAGCATAAAGCAGTTTTATTTAAAAGTTGATTATTCAAGTGAAGCTGATTTCAGAGTGACCTCATTGTCTGAAGAGATTTACAGCACAGTCACTGGGGAACTGATGACTTCATAGAAAACTGCAGACAGCAATTTTCTTATGCTCAAAACTTCTCCCAAATCCCTCTCTCCCTCTAAAACAGGGCCCCATCTCTTACAAACATGCAGGATTGGTGTAGATAGTGACAGATTACTACAGGATTCTATCACTTTTGGAGAAAAAAAAAGAAAGAATTAATGGATTTATCCCAATGTAAGCAAAAGATCCAGCTCCATGACATTTCATCAGCATTTCTTTTCTAGCATGACAGAGACAGATGGGCCTTTTTGGAAAAGGATCTTTAAAGGAGAAAGAGAAAAAAATACATTTGACCCAAGTTTTACAACAAAATGTCAAGCCAAGATGGGGGAAGAAGAGAAACAAGTATAAAAAGGAATCTTTTCTTAGCCTAGGCTACTTGTCAGATTAAGAGCTTCAATTTCCAGATCTCAGTAGTAGCTGAGTGTCCACACTCAGCTACTGTGAGTGCTCAGGGAAAGCTGCCTGTGCTTTGGCTACAAGTCCTCATGTGTTTATGCATAAATATATAAAACATATCTGAAAAGAGCATGTCGCCAGTATCTGTCACTCGACAAAAACAGAGCTCCTCTGCCCGGGGTTTTTGTTCAGTTTTGGAGGGGCTGTAGCTGCCTCTAACCCGCTGATCGCTCGGCTGTGATCTGTTCAGTGTGTGGCAATCCTTCCTCTGCTAAATCCCTCGCCTCCCAAGTCCCCTCAGGAATATCAATACCATCATTACCAATTATGTAACAGCAAAAAAGAGATTAATAATTTAGAGTTAAGATATCATTAAGATTTATCACCTTGTATGTACTGTCTGCAGACAGCATTTGGAAGCTGTCACTGAAAGAAGATAAAACTAGAGCTTTGCTCTGATTAGGAAACAAGTTTATCAACAAGTGAAAATAATTTATGCTTGGAAATATATCTGGGTGTTTAACTCTGTCATTAAGAGAGCAGACTTTAAATGCAGAGAAATGAGGCATTTACCTCCTTGTGCCCTCAGAAGGTGCTGGCTGACCCCAGGAGGACTACAATTGCTACCTGCCTGCAACAAGGGTCCCCAGGAAGATCTCTCCGGGTCAGAGCTCAGCTAAGCAGGAGCTACCAGAGAGCAGCCTGGCAGGGCTCAGCTCTACAGTCAGAGAAGCACAAAAAGAAACCTGTAGAAGAAAAAAACCTAGGTGCCTATTCCAGCACCTAGTGAAGGATTCCACTGAGTCTGAGCTAAAATCTTAAGTGTTAGCCTCATTTTGGAAGAGAATTATAATTAGGGTAAATTTATCATTAGGAATTAGTGTAAATTAATATTTTTATGGCTCACAGCAGAACAAAATAACAGCATGTTCAGCTCAAAGTTGAGTCGTGATAGCCAGGAGTTACCTGGCCAAGTTTACACCACTTGTGGCTGCACAGGGAAAGTGGTGTCCTTCAGATACAGCAAAAACCAAACTCAGTTTCACTTGGAATGTTTGTGTGTGCAAGGGCTCTCCTCCTAAACAACGTATTTTGGCCTAAATAAGCTAGCCCTCCCCTTTCCCTGCTTCTCTCAAATGTCAGAGGAACTCTAATTTCTCAGTAGTTTGATTTGGGAACATAAGCTGGTCCAAAATAACATCTAAGGGACAAATTAATTTGACAATGACTTTCTTTTAAGTCTAATTAAAGGCTGGATGAATTACTGAAGGATGAGTTCACGTCGAGGGTAGCACTGGTTGAATATTTCATTACTATTACCTAGAATAAAAGTGGACCATAATGACAAAGACAGCTTGCTTCAAAAATTATTCTTTTTATCTACATAAAATAACTTTCTGCCCTTTGTTCCCATTTGTGGCTTTAACACGTTAAGAATCAAATTGCAGAGAGAATGACTGTGACCATTTTAAAGCCATTTCAGCTCACTGACACGCCAGGGTCCATTCAATAGCATTGTGCTGCCAGGCCACTTAACACACGTAGCTACTGCAGGCTCCCACGGCGCTGCTAAATGGAAGGGGCCAGCTCCAGGGTTAGATGGAGCCAACGTGCCCATGCTGATTTATGCTATTTAAAGATGTGGATTTCATGCACTGCAAAACTACTGTGAAAATTAAGCAGCATTTGGAAGTCAGGTTTAACTCTTAGGTGCAGTCCAGCCTTGTCAGTAAACGTCACTGTCACGCTCTGCTTGCAACAATCCACACAGCCAATGAGGCACGAGGGAGGGAGGCACGAGGCAGCACCTTGAGGAAGAATTACTTGGGTTTTAAAGTCTTGCTATCAGTCAGCACTTGCCATGAAACCAGAAGAAACCCCTTCAGCCAGGGGCAAACCCTGCCTAGGAAGGGTTACACGATTTTCCTGATGATGTAACCCTCAGAATAAGCTCCTCCTGTAGCAGGCCAGCCCAGGTAACTGTTCTCTACCAGCAGCCATTGACAGATGCTTAGGAAGGACACCAGAAACAGGCCAAGTGTGTTGTGTGCCATCTCCTAAGACACCCTCCCTGCTCCTGACAGCAAGGAGGTCTCACGTTCACTCTGGTAAACACCTACTAAACTTCTAAGACACTTTTAGAAAAGTTTATCAAGCTCAGTAGTGGAAAATCCATCAGGCAAAGAGACAAGTTGCTGAGGCAATATTCTAGATGCAAGGGAAGCTTCCCCCCAAGAAATTTGGAAGCCCCATGTTGGAAGGAGAAAGGACGTGTATCTTGGTGTCAGAGGAATGGAACTAAACTAACTTTTCAAACACTTTGTGTCAAAGGGATGTTTAATTTACAGTTTGGTTTAATTATTCATTGCATCTAATACACTTAACATTTCAATAATTAACTTCTACAGCAACAGGGGGAAAATCTGATTTGTCTGTTTACTTCCATCTTCAGCTGTTCCATTAGCCATACTGTCCTCTGCTTTATAACCTCTCTGCATGAACAAAAATATTGAGACAATTACAGGTATAAGTGTTTTATTTTTGGAGAGTGCACAGGTCTGGAAGAAAAAAAAAGCAGAGACAAGGTAATTCCCCTCATTTCAGCTTTAGCTGTTTTCCAGCGAAGCATCCTATAGGGCTGGGAACAGAACCAGCCTCTGTGAATGCCAAAGGAAAGATCTGACCAGAGTTCTAAATATTTAAGCTGCTCCTGAAGCCATCTAGCTCAACAACTAACGCGTGATCTCGAATGACCATCAGCTCCTGTTATCCTTGAAACCCAATTTTTATTTCTCTAGAGGTAGAACTTCTGTTTTTCAAAGTCTGAGATAATTCATAGCCCATTATATAGCCAAAGTCCACACTGTGTGAACAAGCAGAAGAGTTTCATTCGTTTAGGTTTTATAAAAGTCATGGGCACACTGGCTCTGCACCCGTCATGAAGTCACAAATGTCACTCTCGTGACGACTCATTTACAGCAACTGAATTTTGTTACCTGCTCACCACATGCAAAGTCCTCTGCCTCTCCCCAGGCATCCCACTGTCACAGTATACAGGGCAGTAAGTAGAATAGTTGCATATTATTAAAACCCTATATTGAGGAAATAAGCTATTCATAGCTCATTCCTCCCCTTCTCTCCCTTACCATTCCCTTAGAAACAGCTCTTCTCCACAGTAAATAAAGTTAGAAAGCCTTATCATTAATTCTATTTAGGCCTAATATGTCATAAAGCAAGGAAAGCAGGCCATTTTCCTCTCTGCTGGGGCACAAAACATGTATTAACTATTCCAACCAGAGCTGTGAATGATTTATTAATTCAATTTTAGAGTGTGTGACTGTCAGATCATATAAGTTCGTTATAAAAAGAGTCTCTCCGAGGAGTCTTTTACTCTTTTTAAACCAACTGACTGACATTTCACATGCTTCACAACTGCAGCTATCTCCTCCGTGCTTCTCAGCATCACGACGAGGTTACGTAATTTGCCCTGTCCACACTGAAGTGTATCTGATGAGGGACAGAACAAGCAGCTGGTGATCTGTGGCAGTACTGCTCCAACCCACACACTTGGCTTTGAGCTTCAATCTAAGAACCATCCAGTGCTCTGTGGGGAGCTAGGCAGTCAGCTCTGCTTGTTGAGAATCAGACTGGTTGAGGTTGGAAAGAACCCCCAGAGGTCAACTTGTCCAAGCCCCTTGCACAAGCTGGGCCAGCTAGAGCCAGCCTGCCCAAGACAATGTCCAGGTGTGGTTTGAGGGGGGGGTGTTATTTTGTTGGTTTTTTTCTTTGTTTTTTTTTGGAGGGTTGGTTTTTTTTTAATATCTCCAAGTAGAGATTCCACAACCTCTAGGCAACTTCCAAAAGGAATTGTCTACTGCTCTCCTTTGCCAAGGAACTGGTGAACAATGTCCTTTCAAACCCACTAGGCTGGTTCAGAAGCTCCCAAATGATGGGGCATTAGAATCTGAAAGCTGTTTCATAGTGCTGTGCAAATATACACACCTCCAGAAAAGCCCCCTGTGCCAGCCTACCTGCCAAAATCCCTTCCCAAAGAAAGGATGAAACAGGGTTTCTCCTGCATCTGGTCTAATACTGATACTGGTTCTGCCTTCACATCCACTAACCTCTTCATCAGAAACAGGACTGGAGAACTACTTCCTGGGAAGGAAGAGAAACCACGACCAGGGACCCTGCTGCTGCACTCGTCCAATATAACTCCTGTTCCATGTGAGCAAACCAAGTCTAGCAACCTTGCTCTACTCGATAGTTCCCACGGAGAGCAATGAGGTTTCAACACCTCTTTCATTTCTTCCTGTCTGTAAATAAAACCTTGTTCCCATGAACGTGAAAAAAGCAGTATGTGTAACCAGCATTCCTCCTAACAAGGCCAAGCTTTAATGGAGATTCTCTTACTGTTTGCTTCAAAAGTTCATTTGTTAATGTAAAAGCTATTGGGGTATTTCTGCTAAAGTAGTATCAATAAAGTATAAAACAAATAAGAAAAATACTTTTTACATGGAGTTCTTCAGTCATAATTTCAGCTGTAGAACCCACCAGGTTACCCAGCTGAGGACTGACAACTTGTCATCAGAAAAACAAGACAGACATCCTTAGAGACTGCAATACCAGGGAGAAGCAAACAGTTAAGTGAGATCTCCCACATTTAACACAGATCAATACATTTTATTTCCTTCTGGAACAAGCCCAACTGACTAAAACACACTTCCACAAGGGGTCCTATCTAGCTTGAAGACATCACTTCCCTTGGTGGCTTGTTCCACTGACAACCAACCACACCAGTACATCAAACTTGTATCTATCTCGCTTTAGCTTATTCCACTAATTCTTGCTGTGTCATTCCTGGGTTAAGGAACCCTTTCTTCCCCACTGTGAAGCAACAACAGGAGCCTATTCTCAATTTTCTCCCAAAATCATATGCTGTTTCATTTTTAGATCTAAGAACCCAGTCTCATTTCAAAATAAAAATAAATAAAAACCATTCTAAAGGCTAGAAACATGAATAGTGAAGTAAATGCTCTCTCTCATTTGCAGTAATAGCTGTGAAATGCTACTTTGGGACTGGAAAGTATCTCAATTCTGTAATTACATGTTCATCATCTCTGCTCCATTTTCAGTCCCTTAGGCAGTATTTTACAGCTACAGCCCTCCAAGGCAGCAATACTTTTTTGTAATCGGTCATATATTTTCCATGCAGACGACAGGGTCAGTTCTTTTATAGGGCTCTGGCTCCAGCCAGCCTGACACTTCACTGGATTACAGTTCTATAAAGGTCCAGGAAGAAAAGCATTGAGGATATGAATCACTTCAACTCATTTGTGCAGGCACTAGGTAGAAAGGAGTCTCTGCACCGTGTCTGTGTCACTGATTTACCATTCAGAACATTCTGGGCAACTGAAAAATGAGGTCTGGAGGGCACGGGTGCAATAGGAAGAGATGCTTCTATAATCTTCCCCAGGCTCTCGAGATGCTGAAAGCTGCCACCCCCTCTTCAGAGAGCAGTGGCTGCTGGGTCTCAGGGGTTAGGGACAGAGGCATCACAGGATCTTAGGTTATCTACTGCAAATTCTTTGTGGTGTGGCCCTTTGCCTCCTGAGATACTCAGCCAAAAAAGAGAGTGCGGAAAGAAATGTGCAATGTAAACCACAGAAATTAAGAGGAGCTTTTTACCTCACCACTGGCTTATGTAACAGCACTCTGCAAGAGCAGAGGCAAAAGCACAGGCTCCCTGCTGCAAAGTCCACCCAAAGTGGGGGGAGAGGTGTGGGGGCAATGACTTAAACTCCCACAACATTTGCTAGGGCTCTGTCAAAATTTATTCTGCCACAAAAGGTAAGTCTCGCCACTCTTGTTTTGGTTTACAATTTCCTAGGATGCAGAGTGGCCCCAGTAATGAAAACAGGAGGTGCTCCTTTCCATCTTGCAGATGAGAGCTAGATAATTAGATGTCTCTAATACAATGCTCTATTTATACTAGTTTGTATATGGTGAATTAATGCTTCATCTCCACACGTCCCCCTGTGAACAAGAAAAACTTATTTGTATCTGAACATGGGTCTGTATCTGTACGTGTATTTGTACTGTACATGGCTCAGTTTATTTCTGAATTATACAATATCACACTAGGAACGGGGGCTACAGAGCTTCAAACAAAGTCATGGCAGTTTATTCCCACTTTGCAAAGGCAGAAGTGAACGCAGAAGATTTTCAAAACACATTTGGCAGAGTAAAGGGACCTTAAAAGGGTGAGCAAGCAGTTGTCATATTGCAAAGATATAAAAGTGATTTAACCACGATAAAAACCAGTCTTAGCTGTGAGCACCTGAGCTACTGTAACAGCCTCCGATCCCTGCTGGACCACAGCAGATACAAGGGCTGCAGCTTCACTGAACACACTGTCTGGGGAGCTAACATCTCCCATCAGTCACCGGCTAAAAGCAGACGCTGCTATTGCAGCCAACGGATGGGCACTCCTAATCCCACATGGACCTTCTTCTGCCATTGCAACTTGCTCACATTTGAACATCAGAAGCCTTACCAAAGTAGAAAAGGACAATCCCTCCTTGCCTTCCCACTCCATAATCATCCAAGCTGTTTTGAACTACAGCCTGAAGCACAGAAAAGGCAAGGAAATGGTATTTGCAGCAGAATATTTTGGGTTCCTGCTAACCAAGTCCTCACCTTTGGGTTCTGAGCTGTGCTCTCAGCAGGCCTTCCCCACCCTCATCCCAGGACACCAGCAGAGACCAGCTTTCCAGCCTTAAGACAAGCCAGGGTAGAGACCTTTTCTGTCTATTTTACCATGTTTCGGGTATATGCTTTTGCCTTCTTTTGTCCAGAGATGCTTGCTATTTACCAATTTTACAGCGTATTTGTTTCAAATGATATTTCCTCCAGCAAAGCCACAAACATGTAATTAGTATAATTGGTTCTTTGCATAGGTGCTATAGAACTAAGCAGATGAGCAGGTATGGTGCATGTCCTACCACAGCCCTCACCAGGACGCATTGCCAGGTGGCTGCAGGCCAGTGCTTTGGGACACTCTGGGACACAGATCAGTGTTAATTAACCTTTGCAAAACAATGGGCTGCAAAATCCCAGTGACTGATTTCTAAAGTTAGGAACAAAAATTGTCACCTGTCAAACTATGGCCTGAAATCAACTCAATCCTCCCGAGATGTGCCTTTGATCCCTCACGAGTCAGCTTTTCTCCTAGATCTTCAATATAGAGCTTTTCCCCACTATCTCCTCATTTAGGTGAAGTAGAAACTCAGAGTCCAGACAGGACAAGTTCTCTTATCTACCTCATCCCTTCCTTTGCATTCTCAAACATGATTTTCGATGGCCTAAACAACCATCACAGGCAAAGTCAGCAAATGATTGACTATTAAGGACTCTGAAGGAGACTTGTCAATGTAAGTCACCAATTACCTGTCAAAAGACCTCAGTAGCGGATGAGCAAGGGTTGTTATGTCTGTCCTTGCAAGAAAAATTGAACTTAATAAACATGATAATCACAGCATGTAGGGAGGAAATGATCCTCTTACTGCACACAAATAATTTCTTTTACTGTTATGTACCTTGCAGTCAAGCAACCTCTCCAGGAAGCGTACCGCCTTTGGCCATGCAGCACGCAGCTGCTGGCTGCCCTGGCCTGAGATCACCGAGGTAAGAACTTGGCTTACACTGCAGCCTTCCCTCCCCCATCCCTTGGTTTCAGGTCGCTAGCAGAACGAGCTATTTTTTATTTTGTAGGGTGCATTTCTGTTGATCCCCATGAAAAACATCATGCTGTAGCCCCACTGAGAGCCTGGTTTTTGTCCTCAACCAGTGTGCTGGGCTCATACAGCTTGTTCATCACGCAGCTGGGCTCCACTGGCTCCGAGAGCAAAACCGAGTAGCTCATCATTCCAGACTTGCTTCTGTGCTTAAAAAAATACTATACAGTTGAGGTGATACATCCTCCTAATGTTACTTCCAAGAGACTATTTGCATATGCGATCCTGAGGTAACCATGGCAAGCGACAGTTCTTAGCAAGGGATTTTGAACTTAAATATTCATTCGCCATTCAAGGTCACTTCACAGCAACTTCACAGCACCAGGAGTTACAGCCTCTGAGGTTCAACACCACGGTAAATGCAGGAGAGCAGGAGGAAAAGGAAAGCATCAGAAGGAAGAGAGATACAGAAATTATTGCGGTTTATAATTTGTCTTCTCACATTTATTCCCCAGGAAGCAAAATACAGTAAAGTATTGAGAATGACAAAATAGAAGTTGTGAAAGATGGGCTAATTATAGCCACCAGTTAACAGATGGAAAAACTGAGACCGTGACAGGCCAGCAAGTACAAAACAGGGCTCTGCATAGAGCAGGGAACAGTTGTATCAGCACATCTCAACATTCCTTCCCTTTTCAAGCACAACTGATTGATGTTTGCAAATTTTTCCCCTAGAAGAGCAACTTCATCTGCTAAAAATAATGGGAATGAAGTAGTAGAAGTCTAAAGTATCTCAGGTTCAGACTGAGAAGCTGGCAGCTTTAGCAAATCCCCCTGATAGGGTGCATTGTTGCAGAAGGCTTGGAGACCAGGCAGCTTTCAGAGTGAAAAAAAATTTGCCTTACAAAATACTAACAATGAAAAGCTGGAGCTTCAGTGATACAAGTTGTTTCCCAAAAAGTTTCCAAAGCTGTTCCTAGAAAAGTCTTGATATGAATTTTTAAAGTTGATCCAAAATTCCCAAACACTACTCTGCTTTGCTTTTTAATGTGGAAGGACTGATCTCAGAAGAAAAGTCTCCAGCAACTGGATTTTAATTGTGTCTGCAAGAAAAGGACTCAAGCTTTTTGCTAAAAAATACTTTGGGATGAGCACCCAGAGACCTCATCCCCCGTTTTTATGCAGAACAAGGCAGGCAGACTGAGAAGAGACAGTCCACCTCCTGTTTCCACCACAGCTTAAGGATTCAGTTCATGAGGTGTTTACAGGATCTTGCAGCGCTAGAGGTAATCACGTTACAGATCCAGCTCCCTGATGACTCAAGTTCTGTAGCACTACTGATGTCAAAAGCTAAATTAATTCACACCAGAAAAGGGGCAAACTCCTAATACTGTTTAGATCCCTACTGTACACAAAAATGAACAGAACAGTCCATTTATACTCATTTTGTTTCCGCTAAGCAGGCAACAAACAAGCAAGAAACCATCCGATCCTCAGATTTTTCCATGCTACTTAAAGGCAAGGGTCAAAAACAATATTTTCAAGTTATTTAGAAAGCCACTTTGAAGGGAAGATAGGCAAGTTTTCCCAAATGCTTGGCCCTCATGATTAATGAGTATGCAGAAGACAAACCCACACACATTTCAGGAACAGATGGGCTTGTTTGGCTTAGTTGTCACCAAAAAGCTTTTAAAAATTATTTTTAAACCCAAAACATTAGTTATTTCTCCCAAGTACCTAATTCTCAACATGAAGAGAAGGGGAAGTGTAGGAGCAGAGGAAGACACCTCCTGATTCTAGGAAGCGAGACAGACACACGAGGAAGAAACAGATGGAGACAGGTTGCCCATGAGCAGAGCTTTCCTCCATTTATATAAAAGCAACATCCACACGGCTCCAGAAGAGAAACCTCCAGAGCATTTGTAAAGGTTCTGCAACCCATGTGTGCTGTCAGGGAGCTTGCCAACCCACTGGTTGTGCTTGCCACAGGGTGCCAGCAGCCCCAGGAAAAACACTGCACACTGCAGCTGCTGAGGGAATGGGTCAGTTTGATTCACCTCAGTCTGATTTCCTGTGCTTTACTCACCCAGGAATGAGGGTTCTCATTGTCAACTGCACGAGGAGACTGAATCAGTACCCAGCTCTGTACTGAAAAGAATTAAGAATTCCTTCTCTCCCCATTGTTACCTAATTTATTAGCTTCCCTACCTAGTTTCCAGAATGACAGGCTACATGGGAAAGCAGCAGCAAAGAAATCCCTCCTCATTAGCAAGTTAACTGTTAGACAAGCCCCAGCTTGACTTTGTCAAGAGGCTTCTCTTCAAGTTTTTCAGAAGGCAGCAGATACACTGTACTGCCAAGATGCCCAGTCAGATTGCAGCAGCAGGACATGGTAAGCCAGAGCTCAGGGATAGATTTAGTTCTCTCCAGTCCTCACCCTTTGACTCGAACACCTATGTCATCTACGTAGCAGCTGAGCCTCAGAGCATTGAAATCTAAAGGGAGGCTGGAACTTCTGTCACCAGCTGCCTGCAGCTTGCCAGCTCTCCATACCCCCACGATGAGTGCAGGGCACCCTGAAGGGCAGCGTGGGAGAGGATCCAGCAGCAAAACAAGCAGGTGTGCACACGTGGGAGGCAGAAACCAGCAGGGCAGCAGGATTTAGATGTGAAAGTTACCCTTAAAATGCAGCAAAGGGACAAGGCTGCAGCACAGCAAGCAGTGACACAAGCAGACCAACACCCCCCCCATACAAAACACCCCGGGATACAGAGGGGTTGATAAGAGTAGAGTTTTGCTAAATTGTCTGTGGGAAGTCAATTCCTCTGAGTGGACTGGAGCAAAGAGCATTGCAGATCCACCAGCTAGCAGGGGATTTTTTTCCTGCTACTCCCCACCATGCTTTTAAGCAGTTGTGCTGATGAGAGAGAGGAAAAAAAGCCTCATATAGCCACTTTGTGCTATCAGAACGGTGTAAAATGTGCCCTGAAAGCAAACTGGAGCCTTGCTCAAACCCGCCGCTGCCAGCAGTGAGCCAGGATACATCTTAGCAGCAAAAGTACCCTGTTCTCGGGGTTGACATTTTTAGGATGAACCATATTGTGCCTATTTTCTCTTTGTAATGCAAGCAGAATACCCAGCTCCTCTGGCAGGTGTACAGCAAAGGGATGCAGGAAATACAGACAGCAGCTGTGGCTGCTCTGTAGCTGCATCATGGAAATAACTACACACCCCGGCCGAGACCCAGGAAAGCCACAGCAAGAACAAGGGCCTTCAAGTGGGGCAGGAATGGCAGTAAATTGGTCCTGGAGATGGCAAGCGCTGCCAGGCACAGCACAAAGCCGTAGCAACAGGCCCAGCCATGGACCGGGGCTCTGAGCAGCTCAAGCTGACAAGCAGTGGCAGGAGGCACTTTTAGGGTTCCTAAATACAGCAGAAGGAGACGATTCTGGTCTCAGAGGCGAGTTGCACTCTCCTCCCCACATGCTCTGCAGTAGCTCACAAGACAGGCAATCATTTTCATCCACCAGTTTGGCCCACTTTCCATTTCCACTGCCAGTGGTAAACCAGCAATATTCTCTATCTTGCCCCCAACTTGGGGGATTTCTGAGGAGCTGCTGCCCCGCAGCCAGGCACACAAGACTAGCTTTCTGGAGCCTGAAAGAGACCATTTCAGCCCTGGTAAACTCATTGCACATTTCATTTAAAGACAGATAGGGGTGGCACTTAAACTTTGTTTTCATAAAAAATACTGATTGACATTTAAGTCTTTCACAGAAATTGAAAATGGGAAAGTGTCAAGAGATTGACTTCAAATACCTTGCTTCATTTCACTAATTAAAATATTGTTTCACGTATATTTATACTAAATATCTTCTATGATGTTTCAAAACCATGAAAAATAGCCTTTGAGGGCTCATAATACTTTATACCAACTTATAGTCTGGCAAAAGAATGCGAGAGGCAGGGTACAAAGAATGGCCAGGCAATATAATGGGTACTTTTAAAGACTAATTTCAGTATTTTTCTTTATAGGGGCACCTCCTCTTCCCTGGAAACTTTCTTATTCTTACTCTCATTATGCAGCAGTGCAGTGCATTTAACCACAAGCTGAGAAACCCCTTTCCTCTCTCGCCTTAGTCCTTGAATCTCAGGCTTTTAAAATCTAATTTGAGATGCCAGGGATTCATGTTTAGCTGCCATCCCTGAAGATGGAGTACAGGCAATAGAAGACACCCAGCCCATTAGACAACGTTGTACTTAGTTCCCTGAAGACTGTGCTCAAAAAAAAGAAAGTATAGACATTTAAGGCTAATTGCTTCCAAAATATACTCCCCATTCTCTCTCATTATAGCCCCTCTAGGGATAAATTCAGTAAAATAACTAGTGATATTTAGGTAGCTGGCGTTTAGCAGACTCTGCAGCGAGACTGTGGAAAACAGTCCCCAGGCATTTTTGTCACCCAGCTGTTAGAATGTTCAAGTTCCATAAAAGTGCTCCTCCCCAGCAGCTTCTCAGTCAGTCTTTGTCCTCTCAGGCCTTATAATGACCCACTTCTGGACCTGTATTCACTTGACTCCATCACAGAGAGCTCCTTTACAAGCTGTTTCCTCTAACTTTTGTTCATCTACCAGATGACACCTTCAGGAATCCACATCTTGGCACTTCCTGAACTCTAGTTCAAGGAGTCCCATCACCCAGTGCACAGGCTCCAACTCTGATGCAGTGCTGAAAAATCAATACTATTCTGGGGAAGATGCTTTGATAATAATCAGGGTATTTTACACCAAATGTGGGATGCTGGGCTGGAGAGAGAGAACTTACCCAGTCACTGGCAATAGCCAGCATCGTCCTGGAAAACAGTTCCTAATATAGCACTGTCAAATCTACCGAGTACGTGGGATCTCTGATAATTAAAGTTCTTCTCAGAGGCCAGACCCACAGCTTGCAGCAGAAAATTTTGTATAAGGCCAAGTTCAAGAAAGCTGGGTCTTTCAATTAAGCAGCTATAACAAAAATAAGTTTCTTCTTAGTGAAGAACAGCTTGAAACTAGACAACCACATGGAAGAAACAACAATTTTTCTACCCCCTCAAAATTTCTTTGCAAAAAAAAATCTGTATTTCTCCCAGCAACATCATGGCTGGTTTAAGATGATTGATTTTCAAATCTTTGGCCAGGCAAGTTGTTTTCTGTGCCACTGCTGTTAATTTGACAGCCTTGCTTTCCGTGTCAGAAAAAAATGTGTCTGACCACTCTTGCCTTTGCTGTTTTTAGTCTATTAAACTCTGAGATACTCAGATCAGCAAGCTCCCACTGCTATTCTGGCTGTGTCTTCTACTACAGCAGAGAGGGAGGGAGAGAGGGGCATTTTAAGTAGAGACATGGTGCTTTAAGACTTCTGTTTGCACACATTAATTGGGTTTAGCCTAACATTTATTCTACTTACAGCTCAAAGCCTCTGGTTAAGGAACACATCAAGTTCTGGAAAAAATAACCAGGCTAGGAATTGAACTGCTTGCACTTTTTGCCTAAAAAAGCTTGTATTTGGAAGCCAAATCCCCCGTGTTATCTGGTTTGTGACATTTATTTTCCTAAAAGAAAATGAGACCAAAAAGTTTACTATAGGGAGCAGACTTGTTAAAAGACAGGCTGATCAAAGCACTATGTGCTATTATAACAGTACAACAGTGGGGAGAAGCAGGGAGAGGTCTGAGCAGTCCCTCGACATAAAAGTACATCAGTACACAGTTAATATTCTTTTAATTTAGTAATGAATATTCTGGTGGTGTTTGATGAATACTTTAAATAAAATCACAACACATGACAGGCTTTGCATGCTCTATACCTGTTAAGTACAGCCCGCTGGCGCTGCACTGCCCAGCACTGCTGTGCCCTTTGGTCCACACCAAGCAAGGTCCCAGGCATTCCTAAGTGCTGTGCTTCCTAGAGAAGCCACCTTTCAATCCTCTGATCAGCTGTATCATATCTTTTGGCCTGAAAACTGCTTCGCTTAACATCTTGCTTGACACTAATACAGCTTTAAATATAGTTTTCCCAGCTTTGGTATCTGTGACAGGGCTAATTACTACTCTTGGTGTTTGCCACATTTCAGTGCTTGACAGCACTTTATTGAAAAAAATAAAGAAAAATGGCCACAGCTCCAAGCAATTCAACCTAAACAGAAAAATGGGAAGGTAATAACTTGTGAGCCTAAGTACACTGGTATGTCCTAATAGAGCTTTGGGGCCCTTATACAAGGAACCAAATCAGATTCTCATTTTCTCTCAGAAGTCTCACCCTCCTTTTCTTAGCTGACACTTTCAAAGCATGAAAGAGATGCCAGCAAAGCAGTTTCCCAAAAGGACAAGGGCTGACCTAAAGCTGTTCCTATTCTAACACACTCTGTAGCCTTCAAGGCTGGAGCCTGGGAAAAAAACTGGAGTTCTCAGGGAGAAACAGTGTTTGGGAACATGAGACCACACACCTACCCAAGTCGCTTCCCACACCACCACGGGATTAAGGTAGACATGTAGAGATAGCAATCCAAAAGTCAGTGTTACTCTGACCTGCACACAAAAAGCCCAGCTCTTAGTTTTCAAACAGGTAAAAATACTGTTTCGATAAAACAAGTGCAATTTGGTTTTCAAAAATCACCTTCATTCTGAGCTTGCAAATCGAGCTTAAAAATGTGTCACTTCCTTATCTGAGCCCCTCCCCAGGCATTAGGGTCCCTGCAGAACCTGCCTAGCACTGTTGGCAGGCCAGGGGGTTTACTTAAGCAGCAAAGGAGAGTTTGATCTTAGCTCCTCCACACACCCTGTGTAGGTTTTTTTACTACATCCCACTCCCTATAGAGCATCCCCACTTCCCTACACAGGTCAGCTTTCTACAGAGTGAGACAAGCCACAAATCAAAGCCTCCGAACCAGGGTAGTAGCTTTCCCAACTCCTTCTGGTGGCCATTCTGCATGCTATAGTACCAAGGGCAGCATAAGCCAGCAGTAACACACCTTTTGCAACCTCCTGTTCTTTTAAAGCTGCATTGAAAAATGCCATTTGCAATTTGTCATGACTCACTAACGACTCACTAACGAATGAGTCGCTACTTCCCAAGGAAAGATCACGAAGTCAACGTACTGCACAATTAATACTTCATGCAACAGGACCCCTCCAGTGCTGACCCATTTGCTTGGTGCAGGCTGAGGATGCTGTCCCTAACAACTGGGTCTTGCCATTTAAAGGTATAATCAATGGTGACATTATTAGGAGCATGAAGTCTAACTGTCATTAATTGTTGATGAGGGAAGTTTAGCTTTTGGGTGCTGCAGCTAGCAAGTAAAAATGGCTCTGAGCAGCTATTTGCTGTATCTGGCAAATTCTGTGTTATTGGAAAAAGCACCACTGAGGCTTTGAGGCCCCCAAAACATGTCCTGATTTACTTTTTTAAAATAGTAAAGGAAAAAACCCTCCAGCCTTTGAAAAATAGTGAAGAAATAGCCTGCTGCAGAAAATTAAAGGTAGTCTGAAAATCCTAGCAAAGCAGCTCTGTGCTCCCTCAGCTGGCTGACTCACGATACTTACCCACCAAACATCAGGGCTATTTCTTACCTGCTCCTTCAGCTCTGCACTGAGGCTGAAGGGAGTCAGCACAGCTCACCTGGGGATTCCCTTCAGAACCCACCTTCTTAACATCACCCTCATTTTGAAAGCAAGCTTTTTATTTTCCAGGCTCCAGCCCGAGTCCTCAGACAATGACTGCCAGTAATGGAGAAGAAACATTTTTGGTGTTTCTTTGTCTCAAAGTAGCAGATGAGTATGAATCACAGTTACATTCTCCAAAGCTCATGAGTGTAACAATACATGGCCATCCTCTTTCCCATGGCAGCAATGGTGGGAGGAGAAAGAGCATTCAACTTGAGGTACAGAGCAAACTGTTGTGCCAGCTGAATCCAGACAGGCTGAATGCAGAAGGACCTAAATAACTTGCAGGTATGTCAGATGCTCACATTCACCTGGTTAACACTTTGGAGCAGACAGGGTATTTTTTTTAAGCCATAAAGACACTGTGACATGTACCATGTCTGCCAGATCACCCAACACCAGTTTGAGCTCATATAACCTGGCAGGTGAAAGATGAACTGCACAGGCATAATTCTGACAGGGAACAGACACCTCCTCACTTCCAGGTGAGTTTTACCACACTAGCAGTTAAATATATATATAAAAAATGTAACACAGCATTCCCTTAAGCAGTGTACCTGAAGTGAGAACTTGAATTTAACCAGGTTATTGATTCTACCATTCCCATGGCTCCCATCATGTGTCTCCCTGCACTGAAAGAAATCTCTGCAAAATTGCCACATCTCCAAGCCAAATTGGCTTGTAAGAATGCTTTCTTGGTTTATAGAGCTTTCAAACTCCCATTCTGCTTGGGTCATCTGCTAAGGATAAACAGCTCCACAGCCAGTTTTCTATTATCTGTCCTCCTGGACACTGGAAGGTTGTAACATCTAACCAATCCATCTTTTCTGCTTTGATCTGAATGTTCTCACATAAATATTAAGTGGCCAAATCTGAGCTTGAATCAAACTTGTGCCTACAGCTTGTATGTAGCTCAGTTCAGCATTATACAAGGCTGCTATCCTGAGGCTCTGTGGTGTAATCCTTGTTATTTACTTTCTGGTTTCCTACTCAAATCAGAATTATTTTCTCCCGACAAGTTACTTGCTTTTTTTAATTCTGCAATTCATTCTCAACAGCTGCAAAAGACTGCCCTGAATGTAAACTAACCAACTCCAAAATTATCCTCAACTCCATAAACATCTTCGCTAGGATGCAAATAACTTCACCTTCTTAGCTGCATCTTGTTTAGAGATATGTCAGGTTGAGGTCACAGACGGTTTTCCTCCATCAGGAGGAAGTCCACATTTGTGTGTGCCAGGGCAGGGAAAAGACTACCCGGGACAAAGTCCAGCTGTAGGGCAGCATTTACAAAGCAGACCTCACACATTTGTCATTCAGTACCAAAACACTTGACCTAGTGTCCTCCAGAACCACCTTTGCTGACTTTGGTCCCGGGAGCCAAAAAATATAACCCCTGGTCTTCCAAGTTTGAAGGCTGATCTTGCAGGTTCATGAGGTGTGGGTATTTTAGATTGGCTTTGGAAGAGAATGGATGGACTCATCCCTCCTCACACTTGGGGGATACTAAAGAGTTAACACTATAATATTTGAAAAAAGAGGAAGGGCTCAACTCCCAAGAATTCACAGACAGCTGCTGGGTATGAGCACAGTTCAGAAGAGGCCCAGTGTCCACAGACACTCATTCTGAAAGCCATTCAGACTATAGGACCTCAATGATAAAGTACTCCATGACCTGAAAAACTTGAGTTGTTGGCTGAGGGACTCTTCAAAGCCTGCCCCCAAATTCTGTACGAACCTGACTGTGCACACCTGCTAGAGCCCCTGGCTGAGGGGCTTTGCTCAGGGCACTGTGGTGACACTGCACTGTTCCAGCAGGATCTGGGTGCATGTGTGAGCTCAGTGATATATGAGACTCGAGGCACATAATCGGAGCAACAGTTCGGTCTGTTGATATATTAGTGTAATACTCTGGATGATGCAGGAGTATCAGAACAGGCCCATCTGATAACATGTACAAGTAATTCATCACCAGAATGAGTTGCTTCAATGATGTATTACTCAGGAAAAAAGCACACACCATCTAAAAGGGGAAACAGGTCCAGGAAAAGAGGAAGATGTTTCTTTCTAGGGTGCAACATTCATAGAACCTAAAGGGCTTCCTTGCCACCAAAACATTGGCACCGTGCAAAAATACACAATGTACATTCCCTCTCTTCATTTCCAGGTACAAAAGCAGTTAGTTGACCACAAGGAACTTGATTTCATATGCACCGGAATCAAACCTGAGCATTGCGTTCAAAATTCACATCGAGAATCCCCTCAGATTTCCTCAGTGTGGGATCTGCAGTTTAAGCACTTCACACCTTTGCAGATTAAAATAAATTCAATTAAATGATTTTTAATTTCTTATTCTGTATTGATTTGCTTTTCTTTTGCCTTTTTGAGCCTGTTTAATTTAGTCCAAACTAATCCAGTTGGCTAGTGGGAGGAACAGAAGAGGGGAGAAGAGCCTCTTCCCTAATAATTCCAAGTGCCTTACATTCTCTAATATCTGCTGTATACAAGTTCTTTGTATTTGCAGCGATGACAGTACAGGGTAATGAGAAATGATTTTGAAGTAGTAATTTAAACCCTATACAATAATGACACCAGGAGATAAATAATTAATGCTCTGCATTTTTTTCCTGTGCTTTTCATCTCAAGGAGTCTCCAGACTCCTTGCAGTCTTTATAATTGACAAGAATCAATTCGCTCAGTGTTCACAAACATCCATCTAAGGAGAACACAGACCCCACTAAAGAACATGCTAAGCACAGCAAAAAAACATCTTAAGACTGGAACAACATTTCACAGCAGAGGAGGCTTCAGGGACACGGGAGACTGTTGGCCAAATTGGAATATGGGGTTCGATTGGATTTGCAGAAGATGCCACTGTGGTTTAAAACCACTCAGGTTTGTCTGACTGCTCAGCTGGTGTAGGGGAGCTGGGAAAGAGATGCATCTCTAAACCATTAGTCAGGAGGGCAAACTGGGTGAATTTAACAACACTTGCTGGCATTCAAAGCAATGCAAACTGAGCACTTTCTGGACCCAGTCATCACCATGGCAATTTGTAATACAAGTCTTCACCCTTAAGCCACCCTTCCAGTTCAGAATTGCAAGACCCTTTTCTGAAGAGGGCACCTTACACAGTGTACCCACCACCAGTGCGCCTGCTGGTTTGGTAAGCTGGACACGGTGCACAGCTAGAGAGCAGCTCGGCTATCGCAATACAATTAGCAATCATTCTCTTTATGAACCAGTGCACAAGAAAGGGACACACCAGGTTACACATACTACCAAGAAGTAAAAAGAGACTTGTTTTTCAAGTGATTGCCATAAAACATTTTATGCTTCCCCCCATCCCACCCTTTCTTCATGCTTGGAGAGGCAATAATTTCATTAAGTGATTAAGTGCTTTTATTCCACTGACTCATAGTTCATAAGACATATGAGCATGAATTTCAATTAGTGTTTCTTACAGTGAAAATGGGATAAGGAAAACATTCCTGAGCAATGTAGAAAGGGAAAGCTAAACCGTCCTTAGTACTCTGGTGTAAATCAGCAGCAGCTCTATCGAACCAGCTGGAATATATGGATGTAAAACTCGTACAACACCAGAACACAGCTCAGCATGGCCAACCTCCTATTGCTCAAGCAGCTTTACTGAAAGCCAAAGTTAACAGCTCTGTCTGCCAGAATGAAAGCCTTCACTTCAAGGGAATTTTAGGGCAGGAGCACAACTATGTGCCTAATTCTGAAGGCAACAGTGCTGATGAACTAAGCAGGACCCTAATCCCTGTAGCCAGATATTACCTCAGCATGCTCTTCAGGAACATCCCCTTTCCATTAAGGCCCAAACCCCTGCTCTTAAGAGCAATAAGCCTGCAGCTATGAAAAGAGGCAGAAGTCCAGCTTCTCCCCACATCCCTGTCTTTCCACTGATGGTTTTCTTTCCAAGAAAAAAAATCTCCTTTCCCACCTCACCCTACCGCTGGTTGCTCAGAGATCAGAGTATCCTAGCATAAACTAGTTAATCTTACTTATTTTCATGTCCTTTTTTCCCCAGAGCAGTTTTCTTCAAGTTCCAAAGCTACACAAGTGTCCTCAAAGTAAAATACATTCTTCATATCTACTATATTTCTCTAGAAACACTTGGTCTGATCTAAGCATTTTGATAAACCATACACTATTTGTGATGCCTTGCTTGCCTCCCAGTGAAGGCCTTTGGGGACATAGCTGTAATAAACAAACAACATCTATTTCATTCTCTAAATGCCCACCCAATTTCAGGAAGAAACCCTCCCTCAGTGGAACTAAAGCTGTTCTACCAGGCACAAAAATAAGCCCTCAGTCAGCTTTGGCTGCCAGAATCCCACAGGAGTCTGAGGATACATTTCAGTTAAACCCCTGAAGTTCTGACTCCAAAAGAAAGCAGCATGGAAGTTGCAAGAGTTTCATTTAAGTCCATAGTTAAATGAAAATCAGCTCTTAACCACATAGGTCCTTATTATACTGAGACAAGAACTGACTGTAGATTTTCCTGACACCATACCAGTCTGTGATCTTTTGCTGTAGCAAAAAGATTCAGAGGAAGGACACTCGTGTCTGAGGAGAGCCAGCAAAGAGCCTGCACTCTTGCAGGACAGCTTACCAGCTACATGACATCCTGAGGATCCCTATTTCTTTTGTGTCTATGAGCAGGAAGAGCTGCAGAGGGGGAAAATCTCAGACCCACCACACCAGTAGTTTGTCAAGCATGCAGTGGATGGAATCAGACAAGCTTCCCAAGCAACAAAGATCTGTCTTGTAATTATTTGTCAGATGGTTTAAAGTAGCTTTGTTAACCACCTAACACAGGGGACCTTCAACAAGATAGAGCCAGTGAAATACACAGCTTTTGCCTCCTTGCTGTTGTCTCAGCACTAACTCAAGTCTATTTTCAAAGGTCAAACTGGTAGAAAACCTGAGTCTGGCCAAGAGCCCCCTCAAATCAAGTTAACTTCTTTCCATATTTCAGGAGCTTTGAGCTAGGAACTGCAAAGCACACAGAGCATTACACCTTCTCCAAACTGAGCCGCTGGCAACTGACACCGACCTTTCACACTTGCAGTGTGCTAGCATCCAGTGAATTACAGCATCTTTGTTCAGAATCAGAGATTGACCCTTGACAGCAATCCCCAAGTGCACTCTTTAACAGTAGGTTTTACATAACGTAGATAGAAGATAAGCTTTACTAAAACCCATAGAGAAACAGATTAGACCCTCTCAACACTACAGCTAGCCTTGTTGTAGATCCACATGGTTAAATCTACCAGCAAGGATCAACTTCAAGTTCCTTTGGGAAAGAAAAACAAGTCAGGCAATGATTATATCTCCATCAGGAGACATCCGTTCCTCAGTTTGATCTGTTGTCTGCTCACTTATCCTTTTATCCCTTGTGAATGAATGAGACCAGCATGGGTGATGGCCACTGCTATCAAGTGCCACAGACTCATTTCCATCCCTGTGCTGATTTCAAATTGATCAGTGAGCTGAAACCGTGTTACTCCAATTCTGTTTCAGCAAAACTATCCCTAATGTTTCTGTTCTGATGTTTTAGAGGAATGCCGATGACATTTCTTCATGCTGCTCAGTGAAGCTGCTATTTATTTCCTAAGACCAATCCAGACCCCTTTCTGAGGGCCCTCTTTTGCCACTGGAGAAGATCAGTAGCAGCAAGGGAGTTTAGAATGAAAGCCACGGTCTAACAAGATAAATATTAACTCCAAAGTCAGATTTAGGAACATTATCCCTGTCTTGCATATGCAGGATTTCAGGACAGGAAGATTAAGGTTTTAGTCTTTTTGCATCAGTAAGGAGATAAGGAATTCTAGAACTAAATGCCATTATCTGGTCTAGTCCCTAGAAGGAAAGAAACTTCCTTCAATTTACACAGATGTACAGCATACACAACTTCTTAAAGACTGTCCAGAAAGGTTGTTTTGGTGGCTTTACATCAACAGCTTTAGTTAAAAAACAGCTTCCCTATCCCTCCTTCCCCAGACAGAAGCAGTGTGAGCAGTCTGGGCTTTCATCTGCCAGGAGTGACAATTCTTCTCTCCCAGGGCACTGGCAGAGAGACTTAGCACTTTCTTGAACAAGTCAGGAGTTGAATGTGCCCTAATAAATATTTCTCAGTTGTCCAGAGTAATTATTTGTGATAAAGGCCAAATACGTGATTCTGATAAGGATGCCCTTACAAGTTTATGTGCCCCCAAAGTGCCAAGGGCACACGCTTTTCTGCAGCTTCATCCTTCAAGTTGAGCTAACAAGTAATTAACAGGGGAATTAGCTTGGGTAACTGTTGACAACAACCCTGGTCACTGGACAGACCTTCATCTACCCACAGCCCAACTTAGCAGCTCTTTTCAGGGTTTCCTCAGAGAAGGGGAAGGCCTTTAGTCTTTACTGACCTGCACCAAACTGACAAGAGCATCAAACCAACACCATTTTATAGTAGCCCAGCATGAGCCAAGAACAGCACAAAGGAAAAATAACATTGGCTACTCTTTCTAGAAAAAGGTGAAGGTAATATACCTGTACCTGTTTATTACCTGCAGTCTGTTATACCAGTAATAATTCAAGGTAATATAGCCAAGACCTTTTATTATGCAGTCTGCTGAGTAGCCAGCAGTTCAGGGTTAACAGGTTATGTACCTCTACCTGTTCATTATGCAGTCTGTTGTACTACAGATTAAATTGCTTTTTCTATGTACAAAAGGACTGGGATTTTACATCTTCAAGCCAAATACCATCTTTCAGAAACTTCATCTCTCGAGCCATCCCGTTTCTCCAACGCTTTCATTCTTCACACCAGACGTGCCTGCAAACCACTGCTTCTAAGGAAAGAGCTCCGTGTAGCTGTGGTCTCCTTTCTGACAGCTCTGTGGTTTCACTGGCTTAAAGCAACATCATGTCTTCTTGTATCACTCTCACAATCAAAATGCAGACACGGAATGAATATTTGATGCTATGAGGCAGCAAAGGACCAGCAACACAAAGCTCCCTGTTTCAAAGAAAATATCTTTGTGCAAAGCATGTTTCAGCTCCAGCCCTTTTCCTCCTCTGTGTTCTTACAGGTTTGTCTCAACTTTGTCTGCAAATCCAGTGTGATAATGGAACGAACTAAGCATATGAAATTAACACATTGCAAAGGAATCTGAGGCCCTGATGCATCCCAGCAAGAAACAGAAATAAATCTTCAGCAAACCTCTTCATTCACCTGGTGGATTCAAACTGTTCAGAGACCTACTTGAAACAGTCTCAGATCACAACTGCTCTGCACAGTTATGTACCAGAAAGGGACAAGCTCACTTGTAACGCCCGGTAACAAGCAGCACACACAAGTGTGGGAGCCTTGTCCTGTGCCCTGGCTGCAGCTTCTGCTTCTCTAGAGCTTTAGGCAGTCTGGAAAGGGACTATGGCATCAGCAAGTCCACTGTGTTACGAAACCCTACACAAAAGGCTATGAAACGCAAGTTCCCTGAAACCACTCTGAGGGGTTAGGTAAGACTTCAAAGGTAGACTTGCACTATATGAATTCAGAAGGGTAAGTTTGGCTTCTCAATAAATAGTAACATCAGTGCTTACCAATATGTACCCAGAAAAACCTTCAGCAGAATTCCACCCTTAGACTCTAGGAGTATCTCTGACAGTAACTTCCATTCAAAGCCAGTTCATTCCAGCAACATCAAATAGGTACAACATTAGTACAAGAAGAAAGGGAGGAAAATCAATTTGAATTAATTCTACTTTTACATCATTGTACTTTTTCTTTATCTGTTATTGCATATTCAATTCAAAGTTTTCACAGCCATAAAGAAGCAGGTGCTGGAAGGGATTAACTTCTTGTTCTGCTAATAGAGCAATTTTCCACTTGTCACTAAAAATCTCAAGGTAGGTGGTGTTTGTTAGGTACAAAGAAAGGGGATCTGGCATAGGCTGCAGGACATAGTACTTATCCACAGATGTCAAAATTTCACAAAAGAGCTGTCATCCTTGTTTTCCAGACAAAAGACCCTGTGATAAAGCAATTCACCTGGAGGTCTCCCACAGATGGAAACAAAACTTGCCAAATCCCAGTTACCATGCCAGCTGGAAGCTGCAGCTTGAAGGTGGATTAGAGGAGGACCTTCACCAGGTTGGGTGGGCTAATCCACAAGTTTATCACTTCCACTACAAGAAAAAGGTGCTGCTCCTCTCCCTTCTGTTCTTGCTGCTTATCCTCACCACCACGGAAGTCAGCTGACTTCTCCAAGTCAATTCATTTCACCAGCATCAGAAGACTAGCCCAGGGAAGAAAAGGGAGGAAGAAAAAAACCAAGCAGACATTTTTTCCTTGAGCTGTTGCAAGAGAGAAAAAAATGAATGAAAGTCCATGCCTAGCATCAGAGGAAGGGAATATAAGACCTCTCCCTGTCCCCTAAGCTGCTATCAAGGGACACTACGCTCCAAAACTACAATTCTGTACATTAATGCCACATGCAAGCCCAAGAGCTACATTACTGTCTACCACAGGTTAGAACCACCCTTCATCCTTCTCAGGCTATACAGCATTAAACAGTGTTGGAAAGTAGCATCATTCAAACAGTACTTTTTTATAAGGGGAAGATCCACCTCTCCCCTTTGGCAGCATGTGCTTTCTGTTATGCAAGGATAAATACTCTCAGCTTGCTCAAAGCATATCAAGGGCTCTTAAGCCCTTTAGAAGGCTGAAAAACTACATCTCTACCCCAGCTTCTGAAACAAGACAGCAGCATCCCTTCTTTCACACAGCCCTTCAATCAAGGTAGGACCCAGTTCAATGACACTCCTATTCCAGACAGACTACAGTCATTAGCCTAATACAAATAAAACTGCACCAACAGATGCCCAACAGACTCACTCCAGGTGCCACATCCCCTCCGAATGCCTCACCTCCACACTCTCCCCATCCCACATTGTACTTAGTCCTTTAAAACAAGGAGCCTTGGTGAACTCCTCTCCTCCTCAGGAATGCAGCAGGGTTATAAAAGAACAGTTCTATCTATATGGAAATGCAGATTTCAAATCTATCCATCCTAGTAATCAAATGCAGAGGAAACAATCCCCTAATATGGAGCTAATAAAAGTTGATTTTAAGTCAGCCTGAAGCTGTAAGCAATAAGAAGCAGATTTATAATGGTAGCTTTCATTATTGCTGGCTTTGTTTTTTTTATAGTCTACACCAGCATACAGCTATTGGTCAGCTTGCTGCTGAATTCACCTGTATTCCCTAACCCCAGTTCAAACCATGTTTCTTCTTCCATTCAAATGATTCTAAATCTGTTTGCCTACACACAGAGGCTGGGTAAATCATGGTAGCTTAACTTCCCTAATTAGCCTGATAAGAAGCAAGGCAACAAGCCTTCCCCCCCATATACTTGCAAGCACATGTGCCCCATACTGTTTGAAGAGGTCAGCACTGCCCCTAGAATTATTGATCAGAGACAACTTCAGGGTGAAAAACAGTCTGTGTAACTCAAAGAGATGAAAACATAGAAAGTCCCCTGACTTAGTATGTCAAGTGAAATTTCCCCCCCTCCTTCCTCACATAGACCTTTAGCTATAAAAGCAGTGAAAGGCTTTGTCTTTAAAAATGAAGGCAATCAATCTCTTCAGTGGTGGCAAGGAGATGCTTTTACAAAAAAAAATGACAACACTTGGTGAAGAGGACTTGATGGCTGGCAGAGCCAAGCAGCTTCCCAAGCTGCAAGCGGAAGCCAGCCGAGGAACACAGTACGTATTTAAAAAGGACATGGAGAAATCCAAATAAGCCCCTGTGGAATCAGGCTGGCAGAGTATGCAAGAAACAAGCATCCTTCCACCTCAGGAATCTCCAGAGGATTAACTCATCTTTGTTAAATTCTTTTTGGGGCAGTTTTATCCACAGTAAACACACCATTTAAAATATGAGACACCGCAAATTATTTTGACCTTTTATGAAAAAGACACTGCTACTGCAACATGACTGCTGTATGATTACACTCTAATACCTGCACCCACCATCTATTCAGCTAAGCATTAGCAATAAAATTCACATGACTGAAAACAATTAGTGTCAATCATTAGCATGCTTGGATTCCAAGAGAATCTTTTTCAAGACCAGAGAGCACATCAGTATGTCACTTAGGCATCTAGCTATATAAATTAACAATATCTTCCTGTAGCAAAACAAAACTACAGATGCAACTATAAACTCATTTTAATCAAGACAGACCACCTCCTGAGACCTTAAATAGCAAACCAGGCCATCGAAGACCTTCCTCATTTCCATCAGCTAGTGGCAGTGCAGCAAAGCATTTCTGGAGAGCTTGTGCAGATCCACCACTGGGGAGATGTGCATCTGAGCCTCAGTATCTCCAGGGCTTGTCCACTGGGTCACTGTGCAAAGTTAAACAGATCCTGCCTTTTTAACCTTCCTTCACACAGTTACCTGGGATTGCAGAGGACCAGAGCTTTTACATCCAAGCCCATCTGGGTCATTCGGTTCTACTTAAGAGGACAGGCAGCTAACTACCTGACAGACAGGAGCCCGAGTGTGTTACAGGCGCATCCCCAGAGAAATTTAGGACCAAATCAGGAATATTAAGGTTGTACTCATTGCAGCAGCTGTAGAACCAGACCCTCTGTCTCCAAGGCTGTCAATCTTCTTTCATTGACATTAAATGTACCAAGGGGAACTCCCTTGAAGAGGTTAGGACTATCCAAAGTTTAATGTAAAGGCAGCTACAACTAGTAATATATCAGACATGCAAAAGTCTTGGCTTTTCCCAGCAGCATAACCAGAACAGAACACCACTTTTCAGTGCAAACCCCCCAAAACTTAGAGCAAGTCATTCCTAATTGCCAAACAGTCCAGCAGCTAGCATTCAATGTATTAAGCTCTGGGAGCAAAGATATAAAACTAAAACCTTTGTGAAATCTTGAATTTTTTTTTTCTTCTGAATGAAAATCTGTTCCTCTGTTTATCAGCTGTGGCTGAAGAGATCTTTCAGTCATACTGTGAAATACCAAAAGAGAAGAGGCCATATCCTGCACTGTAATTGGCAATTTAGGAAAAGCAAAGTTGTGATTTCAAGGCTTACATTGCAACACAAGTGATTAGAGGACGCTGGATATGAACCCAAAGCTCTAACAGCAGCAAGCAAGAGAAGAACTCGCTTGAGTTCCAAGAACTCACAATGCAAATTTGACAGGCAAGGGCCCCAGAGTCAGGCGCAGCCTATCCATCCAATTAGGACAGCTCCAAGAAAGTTTTCCTTTTTCTCATTTGGATCGGATCACGAGCTGGGAATAAATCAAAGCTACAATGAAGGGGAATAATTTGGTGACATTCTAAGAGACTGCCTTTTAAGAGCTCTTTAGAGGCAGAATAAAGAGGTCTTTGCTGGTTCCTGGCTGTATTAAAGGGCCAAGTGGATGCCAACTCCCACGTGGACCTGTTGGCATATTCTCTTCAAAAAAAAAAATCAGTATTTCAGTGCTTACTTCTATCAGAAAGGTTCATTGAGATGATTTTAAAAAGATCTTTTGGGAAGAAAAAAGAAAAATGAAACTAGGTGTTATTATTCCACTTTAACACACAAAAGGCTTTTGTTTAAAAAAATTACCATTACAAAATTAATTTCAGAGTTCAAGTCAAAGCATTTCAAATTCATTTAAGATTTCAGAATCTTTAGAATCTGATCAAGATCTGAAGCAGTTTTATATCTATGCAGTTTTGCATTTTTCAGAGGTATGAGGCAAAGAAGATTACAACAGCCATTTATTTTGAAGCAGAGAGCAGTTGCCCAAAGCTCCAGGTGTAGTTATTTCAGAGTAGGAATTGACCATCTAGAAAAGAGAACAGCAGATTTCAGATTAAGGTTCCAGCCAACATCTCTTCACAAGCATTCCCTCCAGACACCTCCTGGGAACATTCCTGATCTTACCTCCTCCCTGTAAGGACCATTCACTGTCCAGAGTTAGAAACTCAGGTTAGAGAGCAGTATAAACAGACCCATAAATTTGTTTGTTTATAAAGCTTTGGTCTCCAGTGCTTCAAAGGACAAAATTGCCTGTAATAACTACCAAGAAAGCTCTTTGGGTAATTAACAAAGCTGACATGACAAACAAACCCAGAGAGGTAATTCCCCCAGCTCCATCATGAAATTAATGTATTATTTCTGCCCTTTCAACATTGCAGTCAGAAAAATCCTGTAAGTCAGGGCAGTAAGGTCACCTCCGTGACTTCATTGTGGGCAGATCATCAATAAACTATTTGCTGCACAAGGTATGTTTATTTTGTCAAAGTGCTGGTTCCAGTTTTGCCAAGGAGTTTCAAATCAATACCCAACCATCGAGACTTCCAACCTGCTTCAACCTCGTGATTATTTCTGTTTTGTAGCAAAAAAAATACCAGTGGAATTGAACTGCAAGGCCATCCCCCCTCCTGTCTCAGCTCAGGATAAATGTAAGGGGGTGGAGGAGCTCTCTTTACAGCTAAGATCTGGCACACCCAAGAGCACTTTGCTACTTTTACCACTGAACACAAACTCCTTCTGCAGCTGTCACCTTTAGTGTCCTACAACCCAGGAAGCCTTGGGATTTCTGCACGCCACCCCAAAGACATTCTAGTAGGGAGGGCTACCCCAGAGGTGAACACAGGCTGCATAACCAGGATACAGTTATTTAAACCACAATTCAGCATTAACTTCTGCCAAATCTCAGAGCAGGCACAAGGCTCACCTATCTGTACAGGCAATCCCATTTTTGATAGCACAGTTAAGTGCAGAGTTCTCCACTGTGCAGAAGAGCCACTTGTTCCAACAGAATTTAGATCTCAAGACTCCCAGACTTCGATGAACATGTGTCCCTTTCTGCCCTTTCAACATCTAAGTCTCCAGTTTTTCCAGGTGGCAGCCATTACTTAAACCATTTTCTTTTCTAGGATCCCTTTTTTATCATTGTCAAACAGGACTTTGTTCCACCCAGTCCAGGTGCCCCTTTAAAGTGCATCTTTAAAGCACTTGACTACAGGCAAAACCTGACTTTGTAAATAAAAACTGCAAACATTAATATTCTGTGACTGCTCATTTAAGACAAGGTAATAAAAGCCTGCTGACTTGGAGCAAGGCAAGCCAGACTTCACTGGAAAGGGGGAAATACCACTTTGTTTTTCATTAGAAATAACAGTTGTTTTAAAAACCCCAAAGCTTTCAGTCACAGAGGCTGGCAGGATTAGTAAATAAGGGTTACAGTCTAATGGGGTAGTTGTTGGTATGACCCCTTCTTTCACAAAATGCCAGAAGACAGCACTCTCCCCACCCCTCATTTCATTTCTAGGACACTTCAGAAAAGGAACAATTCCTTCCCAAAGCCTAAACTGACACAGCTTCATGTAAATCTTCTATCACAAGCAGGAGAGAAGGAATAAGACAGAAAGAAAATCTCTGACATCTCTCTAATATCAGCATCTAGCCTGATTGCTGGTATACTCATTTTAAGATAAGGTTTCCTAGCAACCTCAGGGATTTGTAATTAACATTAGGCTTTGAGGACAACTGCTTTCTACATCCCCTGGTCTTACCTTGAAGATATAACTATCAACTAATATATAGTTATAAAAATGGTTTTAGTTAAAGTCAAGCATCTTGGAAGAAGTTAGACATTTTAGTACTAGAGACACTCCTTCAGGTGGCAAAGCTGACTCCTAAAAAATGAGATTTTCAAATTCTCCATCTCTTTTTGCTGGTAAAATCTTGGTGGGCTGTTTCACATATAGCAGTGTGATTTAGATCGGTCATGGAGATGTGAAAACTATAAATGTCACACACCAGTGCAGTTTTAACTCTGCAACAGTCAAAATTAGATTTTTTTTTCCTGTGATAATCAGAGCACACAAGACAGACAAGACATTCCTTTTTTCCTAGGCTCAAGTGTTACAGCCTTCTCTGTTTACTGTTTTTCACTACCGATAGCAATGAAGTAAAATATTCATGTGCTACCATTATTCTAATGCCTACAAGGGTAGGAGAGGCAGTTACTAGCCATCGTAGTGCTCGAAGGAGCCCAAACTTATCAGTATCATTACTCAGTTTAGTTTTATGATTATTGACATTGGCAGCATTAAATCCTAACTAGTCACTTACAAAGCCTATGGTGAAAAGCATGAAACACCCATAAGCGTCATCCTCGAGGTAAATCTATGTTACATGCCCAGAACTAAAGCCTTACTAAATAAGACAAATGGCCCCACCAGCATCAGAACAGCTAACTGCATTAAGGAAATATAAAACTGTCTCTAAACATGACAAACTCCTCACGCAGCTTCAACTACCCAGCTTTCCTCGCTCCCTTTCCTGGCCAACACTGAAAGGAACAAGCCAGTTGTAATGCCAGGACAAGTCAAGAGCTGATCACAGAAGGAAAGAAATATATCAGTTTGGAGAAAACACAGGAGAAAATTTCAGCTTAACTGAGTGTGTTACTTAAGAGCAAGTGAAGAGAATGCTTGTGCTGACAAGCCAACAGGACACCCTCTGTGCCACAGCCTTGCTCCTCGTGGACAGACAGTCACAATCTAGGATTAGGAGAGACACAGTTTAAGCTTATAGCAGAATGGAGACAACCATCCAAACACAAGGCACCCATCGCTGGCAGAGGACAGAGGCCCACGACAACAGGAAAGCGTGTTCTCCATACCACGACTGGAAGCAGTGAAGTGTTTCCAAGAGAAATCCTACAAGTGCATGGAAATATAGGGCAAAGGCAGCAGTTACATCACCTTGACAAAATATTTACATTTTGATACTAAGTTTTGAAATACCTGGGAATGGTGTGGAAACATGACACTAATATTGACATACAAACCCAACTGTATCCAGAACACTCTTACCAAAATAAAAATATTGCCATTTAACTAGAAAAACACATGAAGGGCTTACTTCCTCCTGAGAACTCTGAGATAAACTTTCAAGTGAACTAAGAACCAGCAGAAAAGAAACAGTGTAAATAAAAATATATAAATAGCAGCTACATCTGGGTCTTCCTTCAAGGATTTGGGGATTCTTATTTCAGAGCTCCCCTCTCATTATACTAGCAAAATTCCACAATCCTTTCCCCAGCCAACTCCACTGAAGATTTTTGTTGCTTTAAATCACCATAGGCTGAAGTGACAGAACTCAGCAATAATCAAACCCTTTTTCTCTTTTCAGTAACTGCTATAGATTCTGGGTCAATTAGGACTACAAAGCACATAAAAAAAGACAGGTAAAAATCAAAGTGACAAAGTCAAGCTTGGAACCATATTAAAACATAAGATAAAGCTCAGATATGACATGATTTTTAGACTAAATAACCTGCTCATCTGCGAGCACTTCCACATCTTTAGCTTGATCTTTGCTGTTCATATAGAGGAGGCAGCAAAGGTCAGGAAATATCAGATAGAGAAATGAGCTCTTACAATCTTTACTATTCCCAGGACACCGAGAAAAGGAAGCATCTTTCTGCAGTCTTTGGCACAACAAGCTTTTCGATAGTCAGCTTAGACATTTGAGTAACTCTAAATCCCTGTTGCATAGCCTTTGAGTTGCATAACCTTTGTATTGACAGTAGATTTTCAAGGTTGCTCTGAAGGATTTTATTCCCCCTTCCCTCCACACAAGCCTCCTGCATAGTTTTATTGCTGAAAGGTTGCCAACTGTACTCAGTTTTACAAATTGAGACAGCAAAGCCTACTGCCTCTTTTAAAATAAGAGCAAAAAGAAATTATTTTTTCCCTCAGAATGAAGAAAATAAGAATTTTGAACAACTCATCACTCAGAGCCCCCTTGGCCTCATTTAGCACCCTGAGAACTCCAGGATTAAACATGCCCTGGAGCCACACTCCACAATACCTCAGCTATAAAACAGAATGGTCAGAGTTTCTATTTAACTAGTATCCAGATATTGCCTTTTTTTAAGGAGGAATCAGTGTTGAAACCAGCAGAGATCCCTTAGCTCCCAAACTACTTTTTTTGTTGCTACTTAGTAAACACTCCCAAAATTCAAGCAGGATGAAAAGAAATCATTACCACTGGAGAACATCACCGTGACACACTCAGACTCTCCTCTCTACCCACGAAGCTGCTTCATAACCCTCTATTGACCAGGAAAACCTCCATAATTACTGCCTCTTAAATCACACCAGAAACAGCAGCTTTTCTAATTTAAGACTTCCTTCACTTTTACTGCTTGAATTCCTCCTCCCACTTTGGGGCAGAGAGTTCAAACACCCCTGGAGATACCTATGGGGTTACTGGTCAGGGGCTGCAGGCCCAGCACAGGCCTAAGACTCCTACTCACCAACATGTCCTTTCTGCCCAGTTCCAGTGCTGTTCACCAAGCAGAGCACCTAAAAAAAAAAAAGAAAAACAACTCATTTAGCCATACACAGACCTCCTCAGAGAAAGCCACCCTCAACAACCAACTCTCCGTGCAAAACCCCCCCACCTCAACACCCTCACCCCCCAACCTGCAGCAGCAGCTCCTAGGGCAGCCCAGACCAGCACAGCAGCACGGCTCCAAAGCCCCCCATCTTCTCCGGAAAGGGTGGGCTTTGCCCTTTCCTGCCTTAAATACCCGCCCGGCCTCCCCGCCCCGCTCCGCCCCATTCGACACCGCCCTCCCGGGCCCACCTGGGCCAGGCAGGGCCCGCCCCGCCCCGCGCCGCTACAAAAACCCCTCAGAAGGGCCCTGATTTTCTTTAGGGTGGGTGTTTTCTGCTGGAGGGAGTCGTATTCTTCTCCTTACCTCATCTGTTTTGGGTGTTCTTCGCTCCTCCTCGGCTCTAGGTATTTACAGCCTTGTTTGTTTGAGGGCTTAGCTTGCTGTGCTTTCTGGTTTTGTCCTTGCTTTAAATATTTGGCTTTTAGGGATGGTTATTTTCGCTGGGGGGCTGTAGCAGGCAGTGTGTTCAGTTGGGGGCCGCTTAAGCAGCGCGGGAAGAGCCTCTGCCCGGGCCTGTTTCTCATAGCGGGGGCTTTAAGCACAGAGAGGCCTTGGGCCCAGCCGCGCAGCCCTGGTCGAGCCTCGTGCAACTGCCGAGGGCTTGAAAGAGACTTTGAATTCTTGCCCTGAGCAGTACTTGAGTTTACACTGCTACTCTCTGCCTTTGCTTTTCTGTCCTTAACTAACTCCAGCTGCTCTTGTGCACCACAAGGAGTCTGGCTGAGGTGCAAAACTCAATGGCTTAGGCTTATCTTGGCCTGTGTCCTCTGGTTTCTCTCAGGTGCCAAAACAGCACAGAGAAGTGGGGTAGAAAACCCTTCAGGCTTTCAGAAGTGTCACTTTCTTACCCTTTGGGCCTTCCTAATGTATCTTTTTATCTTACTTGCTGGTTTTACCATGCTGTCACCTGGTGTGCTTCTCAGCATCAAAGAATGTTGCTTTATTGTGACATTTTCAAATGAAAGCTACATGTCAGTAATAGCTTTCCAAAGAGTGTTCATTTAGCTTGGCAATGTTTATGTGTGGCAGGGAGAAGAAGGGGGGGGGAAAAAACCCCTACTCTACATAAAACTGGTGCTTTGAGCAAAAGTCGATGATGATTATTTAGCAAACAAGCTCCTCTATTAGAATGGCAGAGAGGAAGATTGCATATCCAGACTAAATTACACTTTACAGGGAGATGGCACAGAATGGCTTTCTGCTGAGGTTATGCTTAAATTATAGTTGTTGCTAAAGCAAACAGCTCACAGTTTATATGTGAATTTGAATTATGCATCCAGCAGGCAGCATGTTTATGAAAAAAAATGAAGTCAAGTCAATAGATTGGCGGAGTTGCAACTACATTTGTAAAGGGCAAAAATAACTGTGGTAGTAGGGCATCAAAAAATCAACCACAAACATTTGGTGTTCACTATTGTCCAGCACTCTGAAGAGAACCAGTTGGGGTCTTGAACATCCCAAGAATTGCTGTCGATAAAATTGTGAGGTAAGCAGGTGAGTTGCTGACTGTTGTGTTTAATGCTTCAGTGCCTTAAAGTTGTCCAATGCTTTAGAGAAAATTGTTTGTAAATGTGTAGAGGATGGAGGTGAATGGGTTTAGAAAGTTTTCTGGAGGTGTTTCTGTAGTGAAGACACTTGCTCATTTGTGTCAAGTAGTGTAGGTAACCAGAGTTTGGAGGTAGATGTGAATTTCTTACCTCTGTGGCATTAACTGAAGGTGAAATTTTCAGAGTATCTTAGATAATTGGAAAATATGGCTCTGTGGAGTCTTGGGGGCACCTCTGTCTCTTCATGTACATGGATAGTTTTTGGCTTTAAGGTGCATGAAACTTAAGAGATTTTATTTTTTGTAACTATGGTTTAAATTTAGATGTGATGACTGGGCCAGCTCTCTTCTGGGTGCTTGACCTCTGCATAGGGTATGATCTCAAGATCAAGAAGGTAGTCCTGGTCTAGCCACTAGTCTGTTAGCTATGCAATAAAACAGTCATTGCAGGTAGTGAACTGTGGCTGAGGAGCTGGTGTGTTTTGCTCTCCTCACACAAGTGTGGTGAGTTCTCCTGTGCTTCTGGGTCATGTGTGAAGGGAGTGTCCTACCAGGGAGTTAGTGACTGAGCTGAGACCTCCTGCGAGAGATCTGCCCTTGCTTTGCTACTAAACTGCTCCTGAGTTCCAGCACCGAGAGTACATGTTGGGCACTGCTTTGTTTGCTTCATAATGCCCAAGGGTTGCAGGGGACATAAAGGTGAAACCTCCCCAGTCTGTCTCTTTCATTTGAAGCCATTTGTTTATTTGCTAATGTTTCTTTTACTGTTTTTAATAAAACCGAACAATTGCTTTTCCTTTTCTAATAAAGTATTTTTTTTCTATTGCTATTAATGTGAGTGGAGCATGTGGAGGGTCTACCAAAGATCAAAGTAGTATTGATCTAGTCATTATAAGGGGAGGTGTGTGAAAAACAAATGGAAAACAGACTTTTTCTGCCTGTTGGAGTGAAATTGTGCTGAGCCTTAGAAGGGACCATGGGTGTTTGTGTACTACATATTTACTGTGCTCTGTCTAATTGCTTTTAACTGGAAGTCCAAGCCTTACATTTGTGGTCCAGTAATGGTAGTGGTAGGATTGTCAGGACAGTCTCCTCACCAGCCTCTATTAGAACTGAAGTAAAAAGATAATGCAAGGTTCAGTCAAGCGTTTTCTCCATAACATTTCAAACTGTCACTTAATGTACAAACATTCTTAAGCAAGGGAGTTTTTTTCTACTCCCACCCTTTTATTCCTTTGTGATAACTCCCCTAACAGTACCTTTGACAGCTGAACATGGTTTCTGACTTGTGATCAAAACTGCAAGAGAGCTCAGTCAGTTCCCTTGTCTTGCCCTTGCTCCCCCTCTCTTGTGCAGTGCTGGCCCTCTGAAAGTCAAATCTAATGCTCCCACTAAAAGAGTCTGGCTATCAAATAATTACTTATTTATGCTATCATTTAGTTAATGCTTTATTACCCCAGGAAGAGTTTTAACCTGGCTGAGGGGAGGAAAGACTGAAATGCATCAGGGAACTGTAACTTGCAAACCAAAATGTGGAGAAATGGGATTATAACTGGTGTATAAAGGAAGCAGTGACATGTACAGTGAGGCTGCAGAGCTTCTCAAGAGATAAAAATGGGAGAAGGTGCATCTCAATACTTTCAAAAGCTCATTATTAATTTTAAAGACAGACTGGGTTTAAAGGACTTGAGAAGACGGGACATTGTTGAATGGTTAGAGCTTTGGGCTTATACATGAAGCTTTCACTCTTAAAGCCTTGAATGTAAAGGGAGAAATGGAAGATGGAGGCTGCCCTAAATGTTTTCCCCTGTAATTGTAACAAGCCACCTTTGAATGCTCAGGGAGGCATGTTAATATGATGCACTAGGTATTTTTTCCTGTCTGTAAGGACCAGCTTCTTAGAAGGCTCTTAGGAGAGAGGAACTGCTGCTGTTCAACAGATGCATAGGGAAAATTGAGGCAGATACAAATGGAGAACCAAGAACCAGAGAGGCAGGGGAAAGAAAATGGAAAAAATGAAAGCATATGTAAAAGGTAAAGGGTGGTGGTATTGTGGAATTGGTATAATGGAAAAAACTGAAATGCATTGTTACCTCAAGCACGAGGATATGAAGGATACTGCCACAAATTTTAGTCATCTTCATTAGCAAGTGATGAAGAGAAGCTAAATCAAAGAAAAACTGTGTAGAGAAAATGGATGAGTAATTACTGCTGCTGTACCTGGAAAAAAGCCTTTCCTCCTACCTAGACACAAATTATTTGTCCTTATGAAGCTGAAGTATCTTTCTGATTGGTTCTAATACAAATCCAAACAATACAAATGAAACTGGAGTGTCTTTTGGTAGTTGTGGCATCTTGTGAGTGGGAAGGATCTGCTGCACAGCTGCCTTGCTGAAGAAGGTGGTGGTAGAATAAGAGGAGCTTGTGTTCAGCTTCACTAGGGCTCCTCCAAAAAACTCAGTGTGAGAGCATTTGCCCAAAAAGTGCACCAGGATGAGGTTTTCTCAGCTCTTACATCTTAATTGGCTTAGGATATAACACCAGAGAATAGGTCAGAGGGACAGAGCTATTTGTCAGACTTATTATTAACACTGGGCAGGTTTAGTGTGTGGTCCTCTTGGGGAGGAAACATGTTCTCTATTGAGTGTGGGAGAGAGAGAACAAATAGATGGAGTTGGGCAGTAAATCTAGAGATAAATGACTCATGAAGATGGATGCAGCCCATAACTTGTCCATGCATAGCAGAGAAAGGTTGAGATAAATAAGGGGATTTTTTTTTTCAGGGAAAGAAGTTGAAAACAGGAGAAATAGGTGGAGGAGATGTAGGATGGCATCTCAGCAGGCTGTGACAAAAGGGTAGTTAGTGCAACTAAGCATTACCAATGATGAGAAGTGGAAATTAATCCTTTTTCATAGTGTCTCCTGCTGTGCCGAGCTATAGACAGGTAAATGGGATGCAAGAATCCATGTCTGGAGGTAAGCTCACATTCATGGAATACTTTGTGGAAAGGGATCTTGGACTGACATTCAGGAGGGCTGGCTGTAGTTTCTGACTCTCCCCTAGATCTGGGGCAGCTGGGGAGAAACAGAAGCAGTGTCTCCCAAGTTCCCCACCTACAAACTGCTTTCTGTCCTTAAGGCTGCTTTCCTGAAAGAACAAAAATGCCACAGTCATGCTGCATGTGTGTCTAGCACCCTGCCCTTGGGGCTGGAACTCCTTGCTGTGTTAAGATAGAGCATCTGCAGCAGTGGGGTCTGGCTTTTGGGGGAGATACTGGTTCTTAATAAAAACAAATAAAAATGAAGGTGGGTTGGTCTCTGGGGGAATAGGATAAGCAATATATCATAAAGAAAACCACTTGGGATTGCGGCAGAAGTTTGTGAGGAACTATATTCTCAGCTCCTTAATTTTCTGCTTTTAGTTAAGAATTTGCTTGTCACTGCTTTACCAGTGAAGAATTAACTCTGAGGGGCTTATTCTATGAGCCAATATGATGTTTCAGGGTGCAGTTGTTACAATTCATAATCTCTTGGTTCCAGATGTTGTGGAGTAACTGATATGCTGTCATGAAACAAATATGCAGATGTGTATCTTACTGAATGAGCCACGAGCAAATGCAGTCATCTGTTTGTGTATGCATCAGCAGAGGTGCTGCTGGAAACTGCCAACAAATGTTGCATTAAGATACGGATTTTTGTATATTTTTTCCAGAAAGGTCTTTTGGAAAACTTCCATCAAAATGTTAAGAAATGAGTTTAGAATAGTAATCACTGAGTTTTAATGTGCTGCACAAAACACAAGGATGCCAAAACCCTTTTTGCCCTTTGTATATTCCACTATAATGCAAACAATAAAAACTAGTAATCAAATTACTCACTACTTTCCTTTCCTTTTTGAGCTATAAAGGTACCAACATGAGGAGGGGAGGGGGGGGTGTATGAAGTAAGGAAGGAGCCATAATTGTTTTACAGAAGCTGTTAAAATGTGCTATTAAAATAAGCTTAATGAATAGATATTAATATCTAGTTAGGGCTGCTCTGACCTCCTGTCTTGCAGGTCCCATTTATGTCTTGTTTGATGAAAGTTCTCCGAGACTGCGAAGCAAAAGGGCAAACTGATTTATGAACAAGACTTATTGTTGCACTGGCAGATTTGTATAATGAGAAATATATTAAACCTAATGAAGGGAAAGTGCAGCTTTTCCGAGGCAGCAGCTCCCCACCACGATGAAGTGATTCGGTTTCCCTCGGTGGATTAGTTTGGAGGATGCAGGAAGGCATGCAGCCACTGCTGCAGCCTCTTGCACTAATGCCAATGGTTAGGCAATGTTACTTGTTTTGTATTTTGAGTAGTGGTGATAGTGAGCAGAGGCTCACTAAGTGATGAGTTAAATCCCCCAGTGCCAGTGTCCCTGATGATAGTGTTGGAAGATGTCAGAGCCTCTGTCACTTCCTACAGGACCATGTCATGCCTTAGTCCATTTGACAAGAGCTGACTGTAGGCTATATTTTTATTCAGCCACCACCAAATTAAAACTGTGTCTTCAGCCCATTCATGTGTTCATCATCTTTAATGTTTAGGTTTGGGGAGGACGGCAGAGTGACAGCTGTTGCTTATGGTAAGAAATGTATGAGAAGTAGGATCCTGAACAGAATTCAGAGCCAAGTGTTTTGGGAGCAGACGTTTCCTTATCTAGGAACAACTCCCCTAAGGCTGGAGACTTTTCACTTTCTGAAGAGGAGTGTGCACAACCTTATCTCTGTGTTCTATAAATCAGCGTAGCTCCATTACCTTCAGTTTAAACCTTGTTGTACATTGGCTTGATCTGCACGGTCGAAGCTTGCCTGGTTTGTTCCAGAACTGTTTATGTGAAACATAGCACATGTGAAGGACCTGCTGCTTTAAATTGAGAAGGTAAGTGGGAAAGATGAAGATGACCTTATGTATATGTCCAATGTCAAAAGAATCTGTTGTCATTCAAGGTTTGGACTTTGCAGTGTCAGTGTTCTGGGCTGATCAGATGCCTGGGACTGTGCCTGCACTAAGGGTGCTGCTGTTGTGCTCTCCGAGCAGTTGTGCTCCATGTAGATGTGCCTTTAGTATTAAAAGCTTGAATGTGAAATCTTCATGTTGTCTCGTAGTGAAGTGGCAGAACATCATTCGGGCAGCAGAGGCTGCAGATACATCCCTGACTTTCTCTACTTTGAATTAGCAAGGAACAGATTTGTGTCTGAAAAAAACCAAAAAGCAGTGTTCAGAGGGGAAAACTTTCCCTTCCTACCCCACTGAAAGTATTGATTAAAGAAAGCCTGGGGAAGATGGTGGAAAACAAGGCCAAAGAAGCCAAACATTGATAAACTTAATTAAATTTCTAATGGAAACAGAGGCAGCCTGTGGTGATTGCTCTGTGTAACTGAGACTAATACCCCAATTAGGTTAATTCATCCCCCAGTGCTCTAAACACAGTTATAAACTTAATCCATACTTCTCACATGTCAACAATTGATTCCTTTAGTTTTGGAAGCTCCTGGTTTGGGTGGGGGAAGCAGCAGATCCTTGTTCAGTAGGGAGGTGCAGGATAGGAACAGATAATGTCCTGCTGGCTCAGTGTTGTCTTCTAGGGATTCTCTTTTCTTTCACAGGAACCGTAATCTGCACTGCACACTTAATGAGCCTAGTTCTAGATGGTAATTAGTGAATTCAGCAGTTGGAAAATATTATCTGTGCTGGAACAAATGCACAGTGGATGGACAAATTCCTTATGTCTTTAGGATGAATGAAACCTGTTGCACAAGGTGAAGCTCAAACTAATTCTGGTGCTCTCATTTCTGGGCTTGATGCTCCAAATCTGACCGAAGCATCCTGCTCGTACAAAGCAATTTGAACTGAAAGCAAAATAGTTTCTTCCTGAGACACAGAGGCTCAGAACTGTGAGGACAGTGTGTATGCAGACGAGTGTACAGCCTTGATCCCCTGTTGTCATCTTGCAAAAGTTTTAAGATGTGGTTAAGCTTTTGTCATCTCTGCACACAGATAAATTCTGTTGCATGTGGGAATTAATAGAAAGGTCAGAGACTCTCTGCTGCCTGTTTTGTGTATCCTGGAAACAAATACTGGGCAAAATAGAAGGAAGAACAAACATTTAGTGACTTTGGCTCAGTTGCCTGTCAATAATGTAAAGTCAGATCAGCTAGTTAGGTACAGTGGCTGTACCAAGTAAATACTGTCTCTGGTAATTAGCAGCACTTAATTTTGAAAATGAGCTAATATAATCAATTATGTCTTTTAATTTGCCAGACAGTATTTTACAGGGTTTAATTTTCTGCTACTACACCTTTCAAATTATCTTCAGGTGCTGGTTTGAATATCATCATTGCTGCTTATTCTGCTATGATTAGCACTGAAGGTGCCCCCTGCATAGATCTGCCTCCAGCCACCCACAGAACATGTTGGTGATCTTCTAGAAGGTGGCAGAAGGTGTCTTGGTCCATAATGTGATCCAGCCTTTTTCTGTGTCATCAAAACTTTTTAGTTTCCACATCAATGGGTGTGAATCTGTTCTACTGCTCCATGAAGCACGTGTCTGGCATGTTTTATCTCAGCCTGCTGAAGGATAATACTATTTCAGGAGGCTTTACATGACTAGGTTGGAATTATTACCAGCAGGAGGATATGCAGTATGCAGATTGTGAATGGCATAAAGAGTGTGTGTACGCATGTATTTCTTTCCCTCCCTCTCTCTAAATCAGATAAGCTGTGCTGAGCTGCCTTGGGTTTGCACAGAATTTAGAATCAAAAGTGCAAAGAGAAAGCTTAAATTAAGGAGCTGCTTTTTAGATAGGAATTGCATACTCAGATAAACTATTGACCTACTACTCTAATATTTTATTCATAGCTGTGGCTGGTAATAGATGGTAAAAGCTGGTCATGCTTTCTCTTTTGTTGTCTTCCCCCAAGCAAATGCAGCATTCCTGGTAATTCAGCAGAAGGGAGGGATGGAGAATGGCTGAGTTTTAATGGTGATCCAGCTGGGAAGAGGTGCTGTGCATCCAGGCTCTGCAGTTTTGGTTACAGCTGATGAATGTTAATGGAGTGGAGAAACTCCAGGCTTGTACTGTGTGCTCAGGCTTTAGGTTATCACCTGGTAGTGGTATGAATTCTTTGCTAGTTAAGATCAAGGGGGTGAAGAGGGCAGTTGTTCCCTAGCATAGGGTATAGCCTGTTTCTTAGGATGATCCCCATATTGTTTTTAATCCTAACAATTCCCTGCTCTTGCAGAGACATAAGGTGTTGCTTCTGTGTTCAATCTCTTGGTTTTTTTCTCTGCAATGCAGTTTCCCTGGCATCTTGTCCTGCTGTCCACCGTTCTGCTGTGGCAGTGTTTAGAGATAGACAGGACTTGGTGAATGCCACCTACTCTGCAGACAGCTCTCAAGAATAGATTATCTCTGAATTCATTGGAAACAAATCTTAAGCTCATGTTTTTCAGTTACTGGAAAGGTGGTGAAGAAGCTGCCTGCCTTCCTGCAGGGACAGACCGTGGCTCAGTGGTCTTCTATCTATTGTACACAGGATCTGATCCCTCTTCTGTGTTTCCTTACCAAGTAGCAAAGTATTTGAGGATACATGAAACAGAACAGTTTCTTATTCATTCTTACACAGTTTGGGCTTGAGAAATACATAGCACTGGTTTTAGTGGGACTTGTCTCACCAGAAGGCTTTGTTCGTGCCTGGCCTAGGCAGAAAAAAGGCATTGAAATGAAAGCAGTTCTGTTTATGCAAATAGTGAATGTGCTTTTCCTGTATTTGCAATGAGTGCTGTGACTGAAGAAAAGCCGTGGTTGACTGCAGGGCCAGTGGGCATTGTGGGCATTTGATGTGCTTCCCTTGAAAGGAAAACATGCTTTAAAGCAATGTTACAGCCATCTATGTGGAGTCATTTCAGTGAGGACCTTTTCTATTTCCTCTCTAAATCTGCTGTGCTCAGCAGGAGCTCCAGGCATAAATCCTAAGTCAACAGCAGACTTGCTCCGTGCTCCCAAGGTTCTTGTGGTGCTGCAGGAGCAGCCACGCCGAGTGCTCGGTGCTTACCGAGGCTGTTCTCCTGGCCTGTGGAACCCTTTCTTCAGGAGCTCCTCAAGCATCCTGAAGTCAGCAGGTATTCAAGTAGTCTCATCCCAGCTCTGAGCTGCTTCACATGCAGCTGCCGAGGTCAGGAACCCAGATGTGAATGTAATAATGATTTTACTCAATTTACAGAAATAATGTGATTTCCTAAAACGTGGGAATTAGCAAGTCAAGCCCAGAGAATGAGAATTGCCCAGGGGCTCAGATGCTCTGGAAGAATTCAGTAAAACTCCATCTCAAGTTAGTAAGGAGCGGAACATAGCGTCTATTTTTATTATGACATCCTTAAGGTCAAACCAGCAACAGGGAGTGGAAGAAATTAAAAGGTAGTTTCTCTGAAGACACTATTTTACAACACTTTTTGCTTGTAGCTTGTTAATTTTCACAGCAGAGTTGCCTTGGGATGTGAATTAAAGAAACAGATGAAAAAAAGTCTTGTGCCTCTAACTGTACCGAAGGCCCTGTGCATACTCCTGTGCCTTTGATGAGAAACATTAAACATTTTTAATTTAGCACATCAATTTGAAAATCTAATTTTTTTAATGCTTTGTAGCAGCAGACGCTTTTCACGGTGCTGTCACTACCATAGAAGAATTATGAGAAACTTGAACCGCGAAAAGTAAATTAGAAAAATCTCATTTCAGTTACTCTAAAAAGAGGGGAAATTAGATTTTGATTAAAATCACTCACACATACAATTTTAGGTAAACTAATTTAGCAAGACTGACTATATAATTTTTTTGCTTGCCTCTGCGTCCTTTTAATAGCAGCAGCAATGGCCTTGTACTAGCAGCTTCTTGAACAGCCAATGAAGAGTCAGTTGTTAAGTGTGGTCTTTTCCTTGACCAGCTCCAAGGCTGTGGAAAAGAGCTACATGCTTAATTTGTCAATGGAAAGTCAATAATTAAAGGAAATAGCTTGAATTTGTGGTTGAAATGTGCCATACTGGATATTTTCTTTTTCTTATCGATTTGCTTAATTAACTACAAGCAAAAATCACAATTAGAGGTCCTCAAAATTCTGGTACCGTTGGAAGTAGTTTAACACTTTGACTGTGGGGATGAGTGATTTCCAGAAGGCACTCACTCTGCTTTTTTTTCCTAGTTCATGATAATTCAAGACTTCTTGATGGCTATAGTGTGAGTTCTGGGAAACATTTGTCATTCTAAGCTATTGACTATCTAACAGTATCTGAATTTTGACCTACCATTAGTTTGAAAGGTGCTCATTGAAAGCTGTCTTTGATTTTTTTTAATGCATTTTGTGTTTTTACTTTTGATCTGGGGTGTCAATTATCCAGCCTTGTGTTTTCTTTTCCTGTGCTGGTAAACTCATGAAGAGACAGGTTTATGGTGCAACTATTCAGTGTTTGCAAAACACTGCTGTATTGTTGGTTTGTCTCTGCTCTATTTGTACAGTTCCCACACTTCTTGGTGGTTTATTTTATCAAGTATTTAAGCTTAGTGAGTTATGAAGGGGTGCCTGAGGAGAGAAAGGTCTTAATCTGTGCCACACCTCTGCAGCAGAGGCTGTGCGCGCTGGAATCCCAGGCCCTGTGCTTTTGTGAACATTTCCATTCCATGTTTAAGGAGGTTTTTGGCTCTTGTGGCTTCAGATGCAAGAAGGAAGGAGAGATGGGAGGAGTTCTTGCCTGGCTGTAGGTGTACGGTGGCTATGGAACATCTCTTAGTAGCTCCAGCTCTGTTTTTTGGGAGCAGTGTTATCGCAGACAGCCCGGTGTGGTGATCTGACTGCACTTCTGCATTTCTGCCTGATAGAAGCAGGAAGTGTTCAACTGGAAATAACCATTTCAGTATGTTACATTTGACAAGAGTTTGCATTTGACAACTTTATGCACTGTCAGTAGTTTCCTAAGGCATTATCCTTATCTGAACAGGCCTGGGTGGGACCAAAGTGATAGATTACATTGGACTGCACAGGGATGAGTTACCTCTGTGTAGTCCTGGAGAGCATTCTACTTGCAGTGTTCTGCTTCCCTTCATCAGTAACCCAGATGCAGTAATAAAATATGTACTTTTTCCCTGGATGGTTGGATCAACTAAAGTCAGCTGGCTTTTATCTCTTTTGCTTTGATTTAATTGGAATATCCTTATAGCAGAAATGCCATGATCAAAGATGAATTGCATAAAGTGCTAAATGAATTTATTTGGTCCTAATATGTATGAGCAGTTTCTATGTTTTTTTTAACTCCAGACCTGAACGTTTGTGAGAATATACAAATGACAGATTTTTTATTTTATTTTAGGGACCTGTGAGGAGAGACATGTCCCTGAGGAGAATTTGAGATGAAATACTGTCTGCCTCTGCGTGGGGAGCTGAGCTGAGTACACCAGTGCAAAGGGAGTGAAGTGGAACAGCTCACAGCAGTAAGATTACATGCCCTCTGCATTGGCATGCATGATTACACCAAATAGAGCAGTGTCAGGACCACAGCAGAAGGCATCACAGGAGGGAAAAGCAATTGATATGCTAAACAAAATCATAAAGATGATGCAGGATAAGCTTTTGTACAAAAATATAACCTTAAAGATGACAAGGCCAATTGACTCTGTATCCCAAGCCAGTTTCTGTCATCCCTGTAAACTGCTAATCTGTCCAGAAGTATGAGAAATGCTAGTCTTTTTTAATCACTTATATTAAATTCTGCTTTATTCACTTGCATCTGAGGGAGCAGCACAATCTCCCTGCAGGTAAATTTTCAGCTGGTTCAACTCAGCTTAGCACCAGGATCTTGAATAGAACTGTGTAATTTGTACCCGTGGTGAACCTGCCTGATAAGTGTGGTGCCTGAGCTTTTTTACTGCTCTAGCTTTTAAACTGCAGAATGCTGGCTTTGTGTCTTCCCCTCCTTCACAATATACTTCCTTTTTATTAGCTTGTTCTCGTCTTCTTAGTATATGATTAAACTATTTTGTAGTTTTATTGCAAGATCCATAAAACACATAATTTACAAAGAACCTTAAAATCAGTTTTATTTCAATAATAACTATTTCCAGTGTAATGGTTCAGGTATAATTGTGAGTCAAGTGAGAAAACTGACCTCTCTGTATGAAGAAAACCTCTCATACTTGAACCTGTTTTTACTGGGACTAGAGGAGTGGCCTGAGCACACTGACAATGGCTGAATTTTTTGGTACTTAACTAATTTTTGCAAGGTGGCCACACAATCCCAGATGAGGTCATATTTAAGATCTGATCTCTCCTCCTATTTTCATGGGAGAAGCTAAGAACACCTTCTCAGCCCCCTGCGTGGCTCAGCTTTAAGCTGCTGTGCTAGTCAGTCTCAGATGCAGAGTTTGAAGCCATGTTTACCAGCAAGTACCAGCTAAAATATTCTAATATATTGCAGAAGGAGGGCCAAAAGTAGGAAGAGGCCCACTTATCTCTTGAGTACTGTCTCTGCTCTTAAAATAGAGAGGAAAGATGAAATTTTAACTGGCACGTAGGCTTCGCACGGGTCTGTACTGGGAAGACGATCACCTCGGATTTAACTGGTGTGTTCCCAATTTCCAGCCTGTAATTGGGCCTGAGATTCACTTGGCTTGCTCAAGGCACCGGTTGATAACTCCAGAGTGGGCTGTGCTGATCACAAGAAAAAGATGGGGAAGGTAGCAGGTGTTCTTGTCTCTAACAAAAGCGAACTGGTGGAGTGTGGAGCTGCACACAGGACTTCCTCCCTGCTGTCAGGAACGGGCTGGCAGCCAGTGCACGTGTGCCTTGTGTCACCAAGGGTCACCTCATTACAGCAGGTGGTCCCTGGTGCAGCCCTCAGGGAAGACTGTGTCCAAGTTTGCAGGAGAAAAGGGAAGTTGGAAGGGCCTGTGTATAAGGCACTAAAAGAGGTGACACCTCCTCTGGCTGAAGGGTAAGTGATTGCTGTGATTTAGGGTGAAGGCCAAAGCCCGGAGATGTGGCATCCTTAGTTCACTATATTGCTGCTGCTTTTCTGTGTTCCCAGGGAGAAATCACCATGTCCTAGCAAATACTGTTCACTGGAGAAGGTCAGAAAAATGAGCACTGTTATGTGGGAAATAACTTAAAGGGAATAACTAGTTTTCTGTTTGTCCTGTAGGAATTTTCTCTGGAAGGAAAAAATATTATTGTGCTTCTCTTTCCACCTTTTGTTTGTCATCTTTTGTTTTTATAAATGGAAAAAGGAAAGGGACAGTTGACTCTTTGGAAAATAAGCTTTGCTTTTCTATAGAAAACAGAAAAATAGGTGGCAATGAGTTAAAAGGGGGGGGATATTCAAAAAGGCTTCATTTTTGCAGAAAAAGTACTGCTAGTAGGTTTGCTGGTTATTTTTAGGAAGTGTTTCTGGTGACTTTGCTGTGTATAAAGTATCCTAAGCAAGCAGATGTTTTATGTGTTAAAAAAATCCTATGGTCTTCTGCTTGATGTGTTGTCTTTAGGTGTTGGAAAACATTGGGAAAAATGTTGCTTTAATTTTTTACATTAAAATGTTTTCTTAAGCTTCTGAAATGTAGGAGAACACTTTTTCCTGATCATGACACAGGGTACCACTGGTAAATTCCTGCATCCTGCTGCGGGGTGGGTTTGGGGCACAGCCCAGCTGTACACCTGGGCCTGGAAGTCTGGAACTGCTCCCAGTGCTTGGTCTGGAGCAAGTGTTGCGGCTGCTCCCTCGTGCAGCGGCACGGGAGCTGGTTTGGCAGTACCCTGTGATGTGGGACTGACAAAAGCTCCTCCATCTGCTTTTTTTTACTGTCTCGGGAGGAGTTTTTTCACAGGGGTGTCCTGAGGATATAAATTATAAATTAATCTGAGTACCATACACACTGAATCCTTCTCCCTAAGCAAATGCTGGCAGTTGGAGACCATCAGTGTCCCGTTATTACCGGAGGATGATGTGAGTTACCTGTGTGTTTGCCAAGGCTGGTATTTATTTCCTTCCCTCCGTGTGTTTGGCCAGGAGTGCATAGGAGCCAGTGCCCTTTCTACCCTGCAGCCATGTTCCAGAGCAGTGAATCATGCTCAAGCAGGGCTGCAGCCAAGCACATGTCTAAAGTCATGTGTTTGGCAGCTCCTTTTATGCAGACAGGAGCTTATTAATGCCAACTGAATCCATGGTGATAGGAAGTGAGTGTGGCAATGCTGCCTGTGGAAACCAGAGCTGCCCACTGTCACTGCATCCTGCTCCCAGGTGCTTGAGGGCTCTCTGGAAATCGAAGGAGAGAATCTACCTGCTTCCCAATATTGCATTTAGATGTAGCTTCTAAGCATGGAGTAGGAAATTTAAGTAACAAATGAAAATTAAACTGCCAGACATCTTTACTATATAGCTGACAGGTGGTAAGATGTTCTCATTTATCTTAGCTTTGCTCTTATGTACACCTTCCTAAATCCAGAGAGAGTCTGTTTTAGTGAGATCCAAACAGCATTAAAAGGAATTGGTGCCCCTGGTTTATTGCCTTCTGAAGGAGTGACCAGCAAACCACATGTTTTTGCTGCTCAGGAACATTCATGTACCTTGCTGGCAGTGTAATTGCAAGCAGACTGCTCTCGGGAGACCTGAGGAAGGTGTGATTTCTGCTGTCCCTGCAGAGGAATATTTAAATTACATAGCTGAGGAGTAAGGCAGCAACTCTTGTGAATAAATTGGTGCAGCCAGACTCTAGTAACCCCACGGGGATGGGCTGGGTGGTGAACACAGTGAGAGTGCTTTTCCTGTGTTCATTGCCCTGCCTGAATGAAAAGGTGGGTTAGAGTTTGTGCTTCACTGTTGGGCAGAGGCTAGAAGAGCAGAGATTTGGAATTTAGATGATGCTTTGTCCTTCTGTCACTTCCCCCCCACTTGTTTATTCTCTGTTCCCAGTTAGAACAAGAACTCCAAGGTAAGGAGGAAGGTGTTGCTTAATGTCCTTTTTGTGAGGATGTCAGGCAGACCAGCTGCCTTTTCTGGTGGTCTTGCTGAACCATAGGTATGCATGGGATGCTGTGTGATCAGTTAAGATATCACTTACCCGGGGGAGATCGTTCTGCTCAGCCCAGGTTGTTTTAAGTTGGATTTAAACCCAGAGTGTTTAAGTGCCCTGTGGGCATTGATACACCCTGCAGACAGAAGTTGTTATATATCCCTATAAAATCCCTGTTTGTCTGCTTTCTAAATCTCTGAGCTAAACCACTCCAAGCTGAAATTCTGGTGCCCACAACTTCTCTCCTTGGAGCAGTTTCCTGTGTTGTGCTCTGGCTCTGCTGTGAGTGCCAGCTGGGTGGATAGAAACACTGGAGGGATTTTTGCATATGGGAAGATACATCAGGAGAGGAAGGGAGGGCTGCAAACCTCCCTGCAGGAGTGGTGTAAGTGACCTGTTGAAGAGCTGGACTGTGACCAGCAGCATTACCTGCATTATAGGTATTTAGTCCGAAGGGCTTCAAAGCAAGTGCTGGTTTTGTGTATTACCCTTCATCCTTTTGTATTTAGAAGATGAAAGGAATGATTTCAAGCACCAGTGGGGAACTTAGGCAGGGACAGGACATTCTGTTACTGCGTAGACAGAGGATGTCTTAATTAAGGTACAAGCTATAAGCAAAACTGCATAGAAATGCTCATTCCTAATGGCATATGGGATGTGTCTCAGAACACATTTTACCTGTGTTCTGACCCATTCAGGCCAAAAGCTGGACACACCACAAGGCTTGTGATCCTAAATTTTTAAGCTCAGTTTTTGATCTGTTGGACAAGTCTCAAGTCAAAACTGTTGAAAGCTATCTAAAAGTGATGGGTGAAGTTAGCTTATTTCATTCATAATTGCAAATTACTCTGGTTTTTTTCCCCAGAACTACCTAGTGACAATAGCAACAAACCTCCATGTTGGGGGCTTCCTGGTGGACCAGAAAGCAGCCCTTGAGACAACTGTGTATGAGGCTAAGGAGAAATGAGCTAATGAAATGCAGAATATACATCACCCATTTACATTTATTGCACATTAAACCTCAGCACACACAAAAGATAATGACAGATGCAAATTGAGAGCACTCCATGTGTCTGTCAGTGGGGAGTGGGCACAGAGCCAGAGACCCAGATTTTCAGCAGCCACATGTTTTGAGGGAGGGTCAGGGAAGGAGCTAAGCTGCAATGCAGGGTCTGTGAGCCTGTGGGTTTAGCTCACCAGAGAAGTGTTAGTGCCTTTCCTTCTGTGTTGCATCCAGGTTCACTGCAATCAGTTATTTATTTGCAGAGGTGGGACTGAAGCCAAAATAACACCTTCAAGCCTAGAGTTCTGATCCAGACAACATATCCTGGGCTCATCTGACTGGTCACTTGTACTGGGGCAGCAGCTAGAACCCCCAGGTCAAAGTCCTGTTGTACAGCTGTAGAAAAGGCAGTCCCTAGGTGGAAGAATTGAGGATATAAATAGACAACTCAGACAAAGGATTTAGTAGCCCTCTTGCTCAGGGTGAGGTGTCACTGGACTTTGACACACACACACAAGATTCCATATGGAGTGTGTAGTAGAGCTGGAAATTGCATTCTGATGTGCTGTCCTTCTGCCAAGGTATTAATTACAAGGCAAATGTAGTCTGCTCTAGGAGGGAGCTGGCTGGTTTGTTTCTCCTTACTCTTTGTATTCAAACTGTTTACTCTTTAGATCACTTTAGTCAGTCAGCACAAGTCTACTTTAATGAAGAAACACCCCTTTTAAATGGGAACAGCAGAGCAAGATGCAAGCTTCTGCACAGCTGGAGCATAGCTGTGGTACTGGAGAAACATCTGGATAGAACCCAAAGTGCTTAATATTACACGTGAGTTGACAGGTCTCTGTCAAAAGTCACCCGGATAATTGAGATCTGATCCTTGTTCAAATCTTCATTTTGAAGAAACATTGTTGGCACCAAAGGCTGAATGTGTTTGTCTTCAGCCGTTCTGTCTCTCCCCCTCCTCCTGTGAATGAATTGCTAGGAGAAGATTTTGCTGCTTCCTTTGCTTCTGCTGTGCCAAAGATAAACAGCCCATCAGTGCGATGCTGAAAAGGAACAGAGAAAGGGGGCTGGAAGTAATTTAATTATTAAGAGTGCTTGTTTTGTGTACTGTGTGATTGCTGCCTATGATATGGTAACTTCTCTTTCCCTATGCAAGAGTGGCAGTTCTATTTATCAGGATGAAACTGAAGCAGCAAATTAGAGGGAGAAGGAGCAACTGTATTGCTCTATTTGAAAGCAAAACTAGCAGTGTGTGTGAGAAAGCAGCTTCTGTTGGAAGCCTTCTGTGGATTTTCTCTGCAGAATTCCAGTGTCTTTGGTGCTTCCTTGTCCTTTCTGTTCTTAATTAGCATTTAAAATCTTAATTAGATTTTAAAATATTGTCCAAAGTCTTGTCAAGTTTGGAAGAGTTGGATGATATTATTTAGAGGGGAAAATGCAAGACACGGAGTGACTTAGATGTGAGCATTGGTAGTTACTTTTTTAATATTGCAAATGTGTTAAAGCTGGAAAAAAATCCACTGTAGTGGACAGCAAAGCTGACTCTTGCTCTGGCCTGGCTTCTTGCTTGAGAAGAGGTGTTTCAGTTGGATCCAGACTGCTCAGGCCTTGAGATGTCGCGGGCTATGCACCAGAAAACCCATCTCAGTGCAGCAGTGCAACAAGATGCAGTCTAGCCAGTGGATTCATCTGCAGGTGCATGCACAGTGCTGGGGGGTCTGGCAGTGGGGGAAGGTTTCTGTTTAGGTAACACTACTTTAATCACCTTTTCTGTTTAATTTTCTGTGCTTTGTGCTGCCTGCTAGGGATCGTTAAGCAATGCTCTAGTTATCGCTGCATATCACTTAGCGTGCTTTGCTCTAATAAGCTTTTGTAAATAAAACCCAGAGAGATGAAAAGGCCAACGCCTGATTACGAGCTACCAATTTTGTCTCATTAAGCTCTTATAAGGGGGAAAAAAGTAAATAGAATCTTTATCAATCTCCTACACTTACAGCGCTGAAGAGAGCTTTCCACATTCATTAAGGAGGATTCTGAGAATAGAGATGTTTCCAGGCGCTTTTGGCTTATGAGGCTCTTAAGGGATGTTTTACTGGTGATCAGCTTTTACCTCAATCAAAAGATGAGAAGGGAAAGATGGAACCAAAGGAATCATCAAATATTTACATGCAGAGGTTGGAGGGGGCCAGTCCACAATGGTGTGCCACTTTCACTCTTCAGGTATGTTAGGGACACTAAAAGAGAAGAGAAGCTTTCCTGCTGGAACCTCCTGCATTTCAATTTTGGTAGCTGCTGATGTGGGATTACCAATAAATGTGGAAAAACGTAATACAGGAATCAAACATAATGAGGCTGACCTGTCTGCTGATCAACAGGAACTTTCCTGCCTTTTTAGATTTCCTTTATTCATCTGCAATAAAAACCCAACAAAACACAACCCGAAATAGGTGTCATTTATCTGTTTCCATCTTTTCTCATCCATACTCTCTTGGATGTGTTAGTTTAAAGACAAATTATTATTGTGATCATTTGAATGTTGCAGTAAGAACATCTGTAAAGTTCATAAAGCAAAATTTAAACCCAACTTCAGCTTTTACTAGATAAATATCTTCACACAGAAGCCCTTCCTGTTGCAGGTATTTCCCTAAAATTCGGGGTAAGGTTTACTCCAAAGGCTGCAATTAGAACACATGGGCCAACTATCAGCAGACCTTGGAATTTTCATTGGCAGTTTGAGATTCAGAGAACCTGGATGGATTCTCTTCAGGGGCAAGTTGAGAAGCCTGCATGTGTATTCTTGCTTTTAGTTACGCGTTGTATTTCTTCTTTTCATACGCTGTGTAAAATCCCCCATTCTTTTCTTCCATTTGATAGACCCCTTTTATCTTCTTGCACTTCTACACTCCAGCCTCAGTGTCCTTGTGTTTTCTTCCTTTGTGAAGACAAGGAATTCATTCATCAGAGAAATTCAGGCAATAGATGAGTAGAGACAGCTTAGTCAGCTAATTTCTTGTGGGCGTCACAGCACGAGTAGATGATTTAAAAGTTATAATAGCATTTTCTTTTGAAGGAGATAGTGTAAAGTTTTTCTTCTCACTTTTCATGTTTCACAGGTTCTGTTTAGTCTTTTTTTTTTACCCAGTCTTCACAGCTTTGACCTCTATTGTTTCTGATCATTCCTCCTTTCATCCTGTTTAGGAACCAGAGCAGTCTTCCTGATGGGGTACGATGGCAAGGAGCTTAACCTTTGTCCCTTCCTTTAAATAGTGAACAGAAATCATCCATTAACATTAGCTGGATGAAACCTGCACTCCCTAAAGTTGCTTGGCATTATTCCATTGACATTCCTGACCTCTGTTGATATTTGAAGCCTGACCATTCTTCTGGTGTGCTGTTCTCTGCAGACAGCTCCAATGTGCTGCGTGTGAAGTGATCTTCAGTCCTCGAATGCTCAGGAGCTGGAGGTGTCAGAGGCACTGAGCAACCATCCAGTTTGAATATTGGGCACTTTGCTTTCCTAGCTGTGGTGGTTGGGTTGGTTTTCCTGCGTTCGGTGATTGTGGCATCGCAGCCCAGCTTGTCTGCCTGCTTCTCACTGTACATGCTTTTCTCCCTGCACCCCCTTTCCTCCCCTCTTGGGGCTGTGCAGTGCTGGTTTTGTTCTGTTCCTAGGCTTGGATGGTGCCAAGATTCTCTCTGTTCCTGCAGAACATCTCAACCTGTAGCATCCGATTCTTTGAAGCTGACAGCGCAGAAGCAGGGAAAAGGAGTTTTGTGAACCAATGTGGCTGGAGGTTCTTCTATGACTAGGGGGTATTTGAGGTCAGTGAGGCCTGGAGGGCCTGTTCCTCCAGTTCTGTTAACCTCTCTAGGGCTGCTGCTCCAGCGATGCCACACACCAGGTAATACCTCTGGCTAAAAGCAAGTGCAGCAGCAGTGGGAATACAGATGCAGCAGATATGTTAATAACCAAGGCATACATGCAGGTGTCAGACTTAAATATGGCTTGTGAAGTTAAACAATACACAGTTTTAATCTACAGGCAACTTGATTTAATAAAAAAAGTGCATTTGCCAATGTGTGGTGCCCTTAACAGTAAATGCACCAGCACCACCTTTGGGTACTGGGAGAAAAAGCACCTTGAGCCACAGCTACTTTCCCCCTGGTTTTCTGTGTAGCTGACTTTGCTGCTGCATTGATGAAGATTTAATATGAATAGTAAAACTGGGGAGGGGGGAGGAACTGCTGCAGTACTGGAGTAGCCTATCACAGGGTAGAGGCACTGGCAGGTCCATAGCTATCATACACATGGTGTCTAGATGCTGGTAGTCAGATGGTAAGCACAGAATGCAGGGGCAAACTCTGACTTTGCAGGCAATACCAAAATCAGGCTGGAGTGGATTTTTCCCACTGCTAATTCCTATTTTTTTATCTGGCAAAAATTCATGCTAATGTTATTCATTTGACCAGAAGCATTTTAATTAGAAAGATTAGCTTTGTGAATAGCAAGCCAGGATTGTGTTTTGCTTTGTTTGGTTTTATTTTCCCCTGCTAGAAGGAAGGTTTTAAACCTTTCACTCACAGAAGGCACATGTCTGCCTGAGCCTGCCTCAGATGGGTGCATGTGGCTGGGTGAATACAGGAGCACATCTATGCATGGGATGGCTGTGCTGAGCAGCACCATGGAGCACGTGCACTGTGCCCTGGACGTGCCTGTGTGTCTGTGGGCATCAGCAAGCGGGTGTGTGAACATCTGCTCGTGGAGCTTTCATGCTGGTGGTGTGTTTGTTTGCTCCAGTTGATGTGCTGATGTCCTATTGTGTGTGCACAGATATTTATGATGCTTGCTTATGAATCTGATCCTTATGTAACTCTGAGCGTGTGCATGTGGGAGTGTTTGCACAAATACCAGTGAAGTTAAAAAAACCATACCCAGGAGAAGTAATTGGATCCATTTATTACTGTCAGTGCATTTAGAAAGTGAGATTCATGACCAGAACAACTTTTCTCCCTAAAATAAAACAAAGCTTTAAACAACCAAGTAAATGAAGTAAAAATGCTGTTGCTTTTATGTGGAAGGTAAAGTCTAAGCCTTATTAGCCCTTGCTCTTTCAGATGGTCTGAGTCTGGAAACTCACTGATTGCAGGGAGATAAACTGGAGAAGTGTTGCTAACAAGCTTCAGGCTGGCAGCAGCAGTTGGCAGTGGTGTTGTACTGCTGTGTGGATGGTCTTTAAACTTTAGGGGTCGTCATCTTCTGACCTTGGAAAACCCTACCAGATCCCCCCAGGTACTGGCTGCATGGTTCGCACTCCTAATTAGACACAGAAAAGTGCTGAGGAGCATCTGATGCTGTGTGCTGAACTACATGCATGATTTTCATGTCTCTCCTTCTCACCTTTACTTGAACAAGAGAACAGCTTGCACTCTGTCTGTCCAAGATGGTCATCAGCCTCGTACCACACTGGATGTCAGTCAAAAAGCTCCTCTGAGCTCCAGCAGGCTTTAGGCCAGGCCTGGCCAAATCCTCTGCTTTTGGGGGGGGGGGGGGGGGGGGGGACAGTAAACTGGCCCCCCCCCCCCACCCCCTGTACTTAATGTCAAAACACCCCGGGGAAGAAGCAACCCACAAAAACCCCA
>JANHGN010009571.1:108610-139525 GCA_024605025.1 Megaceryle maxima
GGCTGGCGGGGTGGGGGGGGGGGGGGGGGGGGGGGTGGGGGGGGGGGGGGGGGGGGGGGGGGGGGGGGGGGGGGGGGGTGACTGTAAATGTGACCCCCACCTCGATCCTCTGTACTTAATGTTCACAGAACCTGCGGAAAGAGCAACCTGCAAAACACCCCTTGGCATTCCTAGTTCACATCCAGTCCTGTGAATTGGTCCCTTTACATTCAGGCCTGAGATTCCTGGGAGCACTGTCCTTCAGCATGATTATTCTTCAGTCTGCTCAGCTTTCAGCAAGGTCACTTCCTCACCTTTCCTGTGTTCTGTTGTTCCTTCTTCCTATACTCTCTTTGATGCAATTGATTTCATTGCTGCTTCTCAACTCCCGAAAGGGTTTTTCTCAGATCCTGCCAAACATGCTGCAGCTGAGCCCCTCTAGCAGGTCCTGGCTCCTCTTAAGACCCCTTCACAGAGAGGTCTCCTAAGATGTAGCAATGTTTGCAGGAGTCATTGGAAATATCCATAGCTTTTCTCATTGTTTACTTGTATATAATCCTCAAATGATTGAAATGAGTGGCATTTAGTCTATTCTACCTCTTGCTTTTCATTTCCTCCCTTGTCTCTGAAGTAATGGTGAAAATGGTGAGGATCTGCCCACCCACAGCCACAAAAGGGAGATCAGCTCCCTGAGGTGGAAAGGACACAACCTAGATTTGTATTGGTTCATCTTGCGCTACCGCAGCTCTGCTGGCTTCCCGTGGGTTCTGACACTGGAAGACTGAGTACAGCACTGATGCCACAAACTTCTCTGATCTACACCGTGCTCTCATCCATGTGTTGTCAGACCCATCTGAGTCTCTTTGAGCCCTACAGAGCTGTGCCTTCTCCTGAGGAAGGTCTTTGGGGCTGTAGCTCTCGGGGTTCAGGGTACATTACTCTCTTTTACAGCGAGTGTGAAGCACTGTGTGGATTATAGCGCTGTGCAGATGATTTTCAGCCCCTGTGAAATATAATTCACGGTGTTGACACAAGGCAGCAGTGGCAGGTGCCCTGGCTTCCCTGGGGAACGCGATGCTGCCAGCTCTGGTGCTTGGGATTGTGTTGTGCCCTTGGGGAGACATCCAGGTAATTTATCTGGATCTGGCCCTTCATTAGCAGGACTTTCAGATCACATCCATTAGAAATGATTATTGGCTGAATTATCAATAAGGGGCAGCTTGGTGACAGCAGTAGGGGACCACATGAACTAACAAGCAGACATCCCTTGAGAGAGTCCTCTCCTAGGAAGAGGAGGGAGGAAGGAGCATGCAATGCTGTGACTTCCACATTTCTTTGGGGGGGGAGGAAAGAAAGCAAATGAAGTGGAATAAGAGCTGCAAAACAGAACACCCCTGACAGTTTGCTACTGAATGTGGCTTTTCATTTGGAAACAAGAAGGTGGTTCATAAGGGGAGCAGAATAAGGGGCACACAAGTGTAGGTGCCATGCCAGGGAGATTTCAAAGAAGATCTTGAATTGAGTTTGTGTGATTAGCTGGAATTAGGAAGATGCACAGACAACCTTGGCAAAATGGCAGGAGCAAAGAGGGGGGAAAAAAAAAAATCCAGTGTTTCAGTGTCTGATGCTATTTTGTCTTTTGATGTTTGTTTTCTTCACAGTGCCAGCAATTTCTGTCACTTCTGGTGCATGTTGCCAAGTCTATTATTTGGGATGATTCCTGCTTTAAATATTTTTAGCAGCAGCGGATCTTTAATCATGAGGAAATTGTTTTCAGGAATCATTATTTTATATGCATCCAAAAGCAAATCTGAAGGTCTAATTCAGAAGCATTTGTGATCATCTTGTAGCCGAGGGACAAAGTAGGAGGGATGGGGCAAACTCAAAGGCCATTAAGGAGAAGGATGCTTCATTTGGATGAAACAACTGATCTCTGCCCTCTGCTGAATCCATGGGGTGCTTTTGACTGGTAATGATAAATTCAAGCTGTGACCGGAGAAAGCAGTCCACCCTCTGATATCATAATGCTGGAAATTAAGTGTTTATCTGCAGCATGCTTGTGCTGAGCTAAGTAGATGATAACCATAGAAAAGACTTTTTAATGCTCCAGTATATCCATTGTTCTTTTTAAAAGCAGCAATGATTCTTGATGCTTGGGTTCAATACCCAGCTGGTGTATGTTTGTATAGTTCCATTGACTTCGCTAAGGGAACAGCAAACTGGAGAGCAGAAATGGAAAGCCAAGATTGTTTATTTTATTCCTAAGATCCTGGAATAAAATAGTCTGATTTCTGAAAAGTCCTATTAAGAATTTAAGAACTGTGGCTTTGGCGCTGAGACGTTGACCTCAAATCTGTTCCCCTGTGAGGTAAATCTCAGCCAGTATGCACCAGTATTTGAGCACAAAGCTTCCATGAATTTTACTGCTGTGTTTGTGTGTGCTAATACCTTTAGCAATGTTACCTCAGTATCAGAGGCTTGCAGGTTTAGATAAGCACATAAAATCTCAGATGATTATCTAAATCAATTTTGGAATGTAAAGTTAATGTGAAACCTTAAGGAGAGCACAGCCTTTCTAACAGCCTATCTGCATGACTCCTATTGATTAGTATTTGTATTAAGGAAGCACCTGTAGTTGTCTACTGAAAATAAAAGCAGGATTTTTCATGCTTAAAATTTGTAGCTAGGATTTGCAGACTCAAATATGCTCAGGACGCACATTCACAGAGGTTTCTGTGCCATTGGTGAAGCAACAAAGACATTAAGAGCTTGTTTGCACAGGTAGATGTAGAAAAACTAATCCAAGGAAATTACATGGCCATAAACAGTCAGGTGGACAACCTCAGTCCAAACTAAGGGGGATGTAACTCAGCTAGTGTGGGTGTAGGACTGGGACAGACTGAGCTTCACAGGTTTCCAAGCCACCCCTTGTCAGCTGCATTGCAGTAACTGAGCACAAACCCTTACCCTGGCCCAACTGTAAAGCAAAATCCCAGGAAAGCTGATGTTTTTCTGTTTAGGATGGGCTGAGAGTGTCCACAGGCAGTTCCTGTCTGATAAGGACTCGGTTAAGTCACAGTAACTTGATTGCTCTCGACAATACCCTTCTCCCCAGATGAAATTCAAGTTGCTTCAGTTATGAATGTGTCCCCATGAGGCTAAATGTGTTTTAACTGAATCATTCTAAATTCACATTGTTAGTTAATTAGGATCAACTTTCCAGAATATCTCAGTATTGTATAGGAAAACTAGGACACAGCAGGGAGACATATCAACCAGCTCATTTATTAGCCAAGACCATTTTTTCTCACTGCAACTAGGTGGTTTTCCCCAGTACATTTCAGTATTTGCTGTTAGTCCTTCCCTGAGCCTACAGATAGAAACAAAATATAAAACGAGCAAGGAAAACCCCATAAAATATTTGGACCCTTCCACACAAAGCTGGGATTTGAAGTCCGGTCTGGGTCCTGCATGGACACACGAGCTGATTTGTGTTCTAGCCCAGGGTATATGAGCAACCTCTGGATTCTGATGCTGTCTAGGCTGTCACTGAGCTGTACAACTGTACTCATGACTTTCCCAGAGCTGTCACCTCTGCAGAGCGCTGCCTCTCAGCCCCCAGCTGTTTGACTCTGGGATGCTGCCAGTCCTGTTACATCCTGCGTGTGTGGAGCTCTCTCAGGAGTGGTAATTTAGGCAAAGTGTGATCTGAGTGCTGTGACAAACCAGGGAGTAGTCCCGAGCTGCCCCCCTCTAACAGAAGCTAATCTTTCCCAGCTAGAACACTGTCTGCTTGGAGCTGCCGGTTTTACCTCGATAGAAAGTTAACAACAACTGACAGGCCCACGTTAGTTACAGTGAATTAGCTTTGGTAACACTCGTAGAGAAACAAGCATGCAGACAGTCTCTAAAGGAGTTTAGCTGCTGCTCGCTGACTGAATCAAGATGGGATGGTGGGTGGGTTCCCATCCCTCAGTAGGGTAACCAAGAGCTCTGTTTTACCTTGGAGCAGCAGCCTGCACCACAGCACTCAGCCTGATCCAGTAAGAGACCTTGCTCAGAATGGAAATTTACAGTGCAATCAGTTTGGTAATTTTGGAAGAAAAGGCTTTGAAAACCAGAAGAGTAATTCCTTGTCTGTTCTGCAGAAATATGTAGGAGTTGGTTCATTCTGAGTTATTACAGTGCGTGCCAGTCAAAAGGAGTGTGTGGAACGGGTGAAAATGAGGCGTATGGTGTTTCTGTTACTGGTATTGTTACAGTCTCACATTCATTAACCAGTTCCTCAATGGCACAGGCATACCTGCCTCAGGAGATTAGTGGGATTGAGACCATCTTCTGGGTTCCAATCAACTCTAAGTCAAAATTAACTATATCAGGGGGAGTTTAACCTTGGTAGATCTTACATCCTGGGTGGTTCCAAACAGATGCTTACGGTGTGCTTAGAAGCTTAGAAATAAGATAACATTTACAGAAGTGAATTCGGTTGCTATAAGCGTTTGGGGGCAAGGTCTTTCATTTTCCTTTGTCTTCACAGGATAGTTTTCTTGTTATGCCTGTGGGCACTGCGATAACAAATGCAACGGCACGAGGTACATGCAGAGCTGGAGTACAGGGGCTGCCTTGGGTCAGCATTGATGTGCAACACGAGAGCTAAGAGGGGAAAAAAAAAAGCCCTCCTTGCTTGAATAATAGTCCAATGAATATTTGTTACTTAGCCCTGCAGAGAATAGTGATGTGAAATATTGGTACTACTGGACCAAAACAAGTATATTGCAAGCTGATGTGAAATGCTAAACATAATCAACTGCTTAAAATCTAAGGTGCTGTTTACATGTGTCAAAAGAAATGGCTCTGATGAAATTGGCCCCAGCAGCAGGATTTAGTCATTAGCCTCCTTGCTTTCATGATTATACAAATCCAAAGGAGACGAGGAGATGGCTGAGGTAATCCTACAACTGACCCTTTAAATAGTTTGGTTAAAATCTCTTACAATTTTGGGCTGAAAAGAAATGCCATTAAATACCATGAACAATCCCAAAGCAAACTTGGAACAAATTGTTTCTTTTTTTAGTTCCTGCATCCTTTTCCTTCTCTCAATGTAGCCGTTTCTGTGGCAGTGTAAATGCAAACAAATGAGAAGGGCCCCAAGAAGGGACCACATTGTTTGCAAATGAGCTAATACAATGCAGTTCATGACTGGCTGCTGCCAGGCTCTCCAGGAACAGAGCCAGTTAAGTAGGGTAATGATACGGTCCAGTCAAGAGGTACAGGACTGATCTGGTTGCTTCACCAGGTGGGGCTCTTCGTATGAAAGATTTTTGTAGGCACCAGTTGTTTGTGGAAACTCGGGTAACTCTCATGAGTGTTGCAGCTGTTAACTCCTGGGTCTGACAGCTCAGCCTGTGGAGTTGGTGCTGTGACAAAGGGGCCCCATCGTGGGAGAAACCCAGAGCTGGGAGAAGAGGTCCCTCCAGCCTGTCGCAGAATGGTTCCCGTTATCTGCTGTGGCAAGTCGGGGCTTTCACAGAGACCTGAGGCAGTCTGCTTCTGTGGGGCTGTCACACACTACTTGCTTTTCATTCTTTTCTTTAAAATCACTTTAGGCTTCTAGTTCAGAAACAGACCTGCAAGACTTGCAGCAACCAATCTCCCACCACCAAGAGCAGATAGCTATCTAAAATTTACCAAGCAAATACTTCTTGGATTGCAGAGCTTTTAAGGATAGGCAGGAGATATTCCAAGTCTCCAAAGGGATTTGTAATGTTGCCAGTTTTTGTGACTGTCGGTACAAGTCTCTCAATATTTACTGTTTGTTCTTAAGGCTGAATTTGTCGCAGAGATGTGATTGCATGTGAATCTCAGCATTATGCACTTGTTTCTTTATGAAAAGTAATGTTTCTAACCCTTGTAGATTTAGAGGAGAAATAGATGTGCCTTGCCTATGCCCTAGGGCAAATAGAAAGAAATTTCAGCTCGAACTTTAAAGATACTCCATAAATTTAATCAGACTGTTGTATTTGGAGCTACGCCTCTGACACCCAATGGCCTTAGTTGAGCAGCTTGCTGCCTCTGTACCTCTGTTCCCCTGTCTTTATGCTCCCTGTGGCAGATTGCTGTCTTGATAGTACTGTGAGCAGGCCAGAGGAAAACTCTTCTGTTTAAGTCCCTCAGATGTAAATTCCTAATGCTTTATATAAGCTTATAAGCCTGTTCTAGGTGGATATGATTCAGAAGGGCTCTGTTTTCCTCTACGCTCTGATGGGACATGGATGCTGTGGTGCAGCTCCAGCCATTTCCACTCCTGCTGGAGCCAGAACTGCCCGTTTATGGAGCCTCTTTCAGAGATGTGCTCCCTCAGTCCATGTTTCTACTGCCTTACAGCCAGCACAGGTCCACCTCCTGGCTGCTACTACCCAGTCTAGTACTGCATCAAGCTGCAGAATTTTTTTACCCTCTGGCAGTCTAACTATCTCCTCTAATGTAATTAAAATGATAATTATTCCCTGTCCAGAACACTCCTCTTACGTATAGTCTGTGGAAGTATTAAAGTTGATTAAACACATATGCTGCTGGTAGATAGCTCCTCCAATCACATATGGAGCGATAAAGGGTTAGCCAAAGGAGGACAAATATAAAGCAATAGTCTGCAAAAGAAAGGGAGACTGAGAAAAGCCGAGTCTGTAGAGCAGGAAGGTCTGCCTTCGACAGGATGGCTTTGCATGAGGTAGGGCTAAGGCAGTAGGGAGAACAAGCCTATAGAAGTTCTGAGGGAGCTGGGAGAGCTTTTTTTTTCATGGTAGAGGCCAATCATCTGCACTGCCAAACCTGATCATGCAGCCAGGAGCCAATCCTGATGCTCTGCTCTCACCAGGTTATCTGTGCAATTGCCTTGCTTGGTTCCAGGTTGAGGTGCACGTGCTTGGTTCTGAGTGGGGTGCCAGTGCAGAGAGGAGGTGTATGTAGGCATATGCCAGATAAATAGATGGACAGGTCAGATTTATGTGTGTATATATATGTCTAGCTCTCCATGTCTTTATTTTTGCTGTTGTCCTACCTGTCTTCTCTCAATCCTGATAGAATCAGAACTGTCTGGGTTGGAAGGGACCTCTAGAGCTCATCTGGTCCAAACCCCCTGCTGAGAGCAGGGCCATCTGGGACTAGAGCAGGGTGCTCAGAGCCTTGTCAAGCCTCACCTTGAATGTCTCCAGGGATGGGGCCTCAACCACCTCCCTGGGCAACCTGTTCCAGTGCTCCAGCACCCTCATGGTAAAGAACTTCTTCCTTAGATTTAGGCATAGAACAGGAATCAGAGGGGCAATATTATTAACAATTATTTCAGCGTGTCATCTTACCCACTGAAATTAAGCAGGGGCTGAGGTGTATCTACATAAATACCTCCCCACCTGACAGAGCTGGCTTAGAGCTGAGAGCAGTTGGGTGTTGGCACCAAGGGGCCTGGCTGCTGCTGTGATGTTTTTCCCCTCGGGAGTGCCTGTGGGCACAGGTACAGGAGCACTGCACCCATCGTGGCTACTGTGCTGTCCAAAGCACCCCCAGCACGTTCTGTCTGTGAATAACCAGCAGTGGAAACCCACAGCAGTTTTGGGCCTGAAGAGCACTGTGGAGAAAAGTTTGCTGATTTTTGTGGATAAAAAGAAATTCAGTCTCCAAGGCTTTCAAAGAATTTTATTTAACTAGTATGAAAATTAATACGAAGCAAAGCTATTTCCTCATTCCCTGATCTCATGGACTAGATGTAAGCTGCTGATGGCCATCTTCCTCACTACAAACAAGCATATCTTTATGTATCTTAAAAGCATTAGTAAGACTGTGAGGCAAAAGGGACAGAAATAGCACTTGCTTTCACAGTGTAATTGCCTATATTCCATCTGGGGAAGAAGTGTGCATTTTCTAATTTGCAGGAGTCACAATCTAAAATGCTTTAAAATGTACCTTTTTTCCCCTGTTTTCCTCCCATGGAAAAAGTGCTGAGGTAGGCTTTTTCTTTCCCTGTAAACAGGATGCATTTTATCATTATGGTAGGTACACTGCAAACCTTTACAAAGTAAAGAGTGGAAGTTGGAGTGAGAGAGAATGAGAAAAGCTTCACAGATTGAATTTGCTCCCCTCTATTCTGGAGGGGAAGAATAGGAGCATGTTGGCATGGAATGAGGTCTTTGATCATATGAAAAAGTGGAGGAAGCTGCAGAGGTAGTGGCAATTTTTGAATAACTGATAACTAACAGAAAATTGTTTGGTGCGTGCTCTTTGCTCAGAATTTATTCCTTTCTAATCGCTACCTCTGGCTGCTCACTTTCTTCTGCTGCTGTCAGCAAAGTTCCACAGAAGACCCAAGTTCCTTTTCGTTCAGTGACAAAGCTGCATTACTCGGGCTGTGCATTTTATAAGATTGAAGCTGCTGAAGGCACAGCTTTATGCTCGTCCACCTTCTTGACCCATATGTTTTCTGCCCACATAGCCTTTGGTTAACCTGGCTGTACCTCAGGGCTGTGTACACCTGCATGGTGCCCTCGTACAAGGGTCAGGTCCAGGGTCTGCAGCTGTAAATAACAGAAAGCTCTAGCTCTGACTGCCAGGAAATAGCCTAACATGAGGATTCTTTTCTGCAAAACTTTCCCCTTACAGAAAAAGCTATGGAGGATTTTTTTTTTTCCTACTAAGGGAAGCCATGTCTAGCCACAAGAAGCTGAAATGTAAGAATACAGCCTGTAATTTGTTTGTACAGCCAAGATCTCCAAGGCTGAGATGGACTTTAGATGAGTTCTGCGTGCTTATGCCCTCTCCAGTGCTTTGCCCATCAGTGGCTGCAAATTAGTGCCCCCCAGTCTCTCAGAAAGGCCCTTGCAGGGCGTGGGACTCGGTCTTTGGGTAAATTGAAAGCTCTTTGTGACCATCTATCTTGCTCTGGTGCACGAATGGATGATGAGTAGACCCTATTCTAGTTCATCCTCTGCCCATCCGTCATTTGCTGTGCCACCTGCTGTCCCCTTAATGAAGGGAACAGAGACAGATGAGAGCTGGACAGACAAATGGACAGAGACAGACAAAGGGATATGCTTCTGGGTTTCACTGCTCTCAGCACTATATTGAATAAGGAATACATGGAGGTAATCAAACCAGTCTCCTTTGGAAACTGGTCCAACTGGCAATTTTTTCCATATCTTAGGATATGGATCTTTCCAGATCTTAGGGCTTTGCAGATAACACAGTTAATTGGAGAACAGCATCTGCCCAGGCGCAGAGGTGCGTAAAGCAGGAATCAGGAACTAAAAGATAGTGGTGGGAAGAACTGATTCTGTAGAACACTGCTGTGATACAACCTGCTACAGGAAGCAAGGATGAGGTCTCCCTACAAGCAGGAGAACCCTTCAGCTTCATGCCACACTACGTGTTTATAAGGAACCTAAAGCGAAGAAGACTGAGCTGTGGGCAAGCCTGCAGCAGCCTATACTCAGTAAAACATCTCCAGCCTTAATTGTACTCGGGACTTTTCTGGCAAGTAGGACTGAAAGTGGTTTGCCATAGCAGGCCCTCTCTAGTACTGTCCCTCCTGCTCTGTTGGTTTGTCACCCTGTGCGTGCTGGTCCTGCAATGGAGATAATAAAAAATACCTCTGGCAACCTTTTCATTCATGACCTTAGATTAGTGCTGCCTTCAAGGAGGAACTCTAGTCTTACATTTAACTGTTGTCAGAAATTGTGACAGAGCACCAGTTTCCTGACAGCCTTATCTCACCCAGAGAAACCACTGCAGAGTTTCTGCTAACCCAAAGATGATTTGCTCTTGTGCCAAGAGAACATGTAAGAGGACGTGTCGGGGCACCATCTGGAGCCCCTGCTACAGCAGTATTAGCAGAGACACCCAACCGAACCCAATTGCAAAGAAAGTGCCATTTGGTTTTAGAAGGGAAAGTGGCAATTCATTATCCCGCAGGAGGGGGAGGTGATAGCAGCATATTCTTGCCCCAGATGCCAGTTTGAGCAAACAGTGATACAAGCTGAGAGTAGAAGTTCCCAAACATTTACACTGCTTCAGAAAGTTGCAGTAGGAGAGCTGGCTCGTCTCCAGCCCCCAGAGCCTGGCTTTCTCTTCTCCTGTGCAGTTATTTCAGGTCAGCTCTTGCTCCAAGTTCTCTGCTGAAGGCAGCTGCTGCCCTCATCATCCCAAATGCATATTGACATGCTAGAGCATCTCCACCCTCAGTTAACTTGACAGAAAATACTACGCTGTTGTAAGTACTGTTGATGCAATAACTTCTGTCTCTGAGGGTGGGGAAAGGATGGAGATGCAGTCTCAGAAGACTCCGCTCAGTAGGCTTTTGAACAAGGCAGAAGAAAATTCTGTTTTGGTTGGTTTATTTGTTTTTCCTATTTTAAAGCCAACTGTTTACTTATAGAAAACAAGAATGTGTGCTTAGCTTTTTGGTATATACCCATTTTTTTGAAAGAAAAAACCCTTGTCCCAGCCTTCCCCAGGATTTTCGTGTCTCTCCAGCTCTGTATGCAGGACTGTTGTATTTAGTTTCTTGTGGCTGTTACCAAGAGGATACAGGAATGGGTGCTCAGGGATCTGGGAGAACAACCTGATGAGAAGGCAGATGGCATCACTGTGGTGCATGTGCAACTGCTGCAGAATACCAGTGCTCTGCTTTCAGGCAAGCTCTGCCCCTCGCCCCGGGCGGCTTGCTCTACGGCGTGGACGGATGCGTGGTCAAGGCAGAGCAGAAAAGCAGTAAAAATCTACTGTGCCCTGCTGAGCTGCCTGCAGAGTGCAAAGTGTGCCTGATTACAAACAAAGCCAGACCTGAGGAGAAGTGTTCAGCTTGGACTGGGGTTGTTAGATGGGTAACTGACTCCCCACCTGGAAGCAAATACCCCATTACCTCTGATGTGGTGTTTGACAGATCTGCAGAGCCCTGGGAAACAAGAGAAAGACAAAGAGAGGGATCTGTGATCGATAATTAATTGCCATACTCAGTGTTTTACTGAGACAGGATTACAGTGTTCCAAAACTGCCTTTTCTTTTTCTCTTGTTCAAGCTTTCTGTCCATCAAATCCTTTTTTTTTTTTTAAGTGAGCATCGTGCCAATGACTGTTTTCAGTCCTGACTGGGTACCACAGCTGTAATAAACACAAATATCTTCCAGGCTTCTGATGGCATCCAGTACGAAAGCTGCATGAACACTAATTGTCTCTCTGTGTACCACTTCTGGATGCTGTACACAGGCTGTGATGAACTTACCAGCTTGTTTGGCACCATCCAGATGAAGGGAGCACGCTGCCAGTTATGCTTCTGTACCTCCTTTGCCAGCAGATAATTAGACCTGCGCAAGGCGGTCCTGGCAAACGATACGATACTCACCTGATGTAGCAGGAGATGCAGGTTATGGTCTTTGCAAGATTCATGAACTTTTCAACCTGTACAGATTCTCCTTAGATGAGGATAATATCTGAATATCTCAGCATCATGAATTCTTTATTCTACCAATGCTGCCACGAGCAAAACAAGAATTATTCCCATTTTATAGGAAGAACTGAATCACAGATGGATCAAATGACTCATCCCAGGGAGTAGATGGTGGCACCAGGAAATGAATGGAGTTCTGATGCCTGTCAACTGTTTTGACCTCTCTGAATCCGGCTGTCTGTGGTTATGGGTGAGCTTTTAGGGGCTTTGCCACAAAATCAAGAGAAGCTGGCAAGTGTTTAGTGTTTCAGGGTAAAATTAGATGCTGTTTGTCATTGGGTTCCTTTGTTTAGTCACACAACAGGACTTTTTCAGTGGTTTAGGACAGTAAATTCCTTTCTCATAATGTCCCATGAGCACAGAGGATAGAAAGAGGCAAATCTCCTGCTGCCTTGAAGTGAATCTCTGCCGATCCATCTTGTAGCACCAGGATATTTGAAGGGAACTGGAAGCTTGTTAAGATCAATGGGAATCAAGCTCAGACAGGGTAGGGAGAGCGGCAGTGGTTTTAATATCATCTTATAAAGGAAAGAAAAAGGTGCTTTTCTGCTTCAGCTGAAGGGAGAATAGGAAAAGACAGCAGCTCTCTCCTTCCCTAAACAAACCCATCTGCAACACTTCCAATTTGAATCCAAATAATATCTGAGGTTTGGGATTCAGCAGCAAACTAGCTTTGAGTCCTTAATCCCAGTGCCTGATGTTTGGGGGTATTGGGATTTGGAGCTAATTAATTCAGCCACCTGTAGTTTTTGCTCAGATGTGCTGTCTGCCTTTTCCTTAGGTATATCGGATGGTTTGGAAGGCTGCAGACAATGCTGGCCTGAATCCTAATCCTCCTGTACTGATTTTTTTTGTTTTAATCTTTCTTCTTTGTTTGTGTTTTGTGCTTTTTTTTCTTGTTTCTTCTTTTTTTTTTTTTTTTCTTCCATCTTTCTCCTGCTGCTGTCTCCCTCTTCTGGGTCCTTACTCAAAAATGCCCAACAAAAAAAACCCAATAATCTGACACTCAGTAGGAGATTTGGCTCTGCACAAATGGAACAGTCTTGTTCCCTTCAGGGCTGTCTGCAGAAGGATGCTCCCAGTGCCTGTCCCAGCCTCCCTGGCTGGTTTCATCTAAGCACTGTGCTGAGTGTTCCTGTTGGGAACAAGGCTTCAGGTGATAAACACTGCAAGATCTACAAAGCCCAGGTGTCCTGTCCTGATTTCTTTCCCTTGGCAGTGAAAGGATGGAAGAAGAATGAAAAGATAATTAGTTTGGAGTTTTTCAAAATGAAATGGAAAAGGTTAGTTTGTTCCCTTCTAACACCAAGTGGAAAGCTTGGGCTTAAGCTCTGCAGGCAGCCTGGTTCTGCAGGCAGCCGATGTGCCCGCCTGCTTGGTCGCAAAGCACCCTCTGCTTTTTTTTCTTCCTGTAAAAACACTCTGCAATAACCAGAGCCGGAGTCAGTTTTCCCACATCTGTAGAGCCTGGAGCTGTTATTTTTTATGATGACTTTTCAGATTACGTTAGTGCCAAGTGAGCCTGGGAGCTGATTCTGCTGGGTGCTGCAAACGCTGGCGGTGGGAGGCAGCTGCAGCCTGAGCAGCTTGTGGCCCGAGGCCTCCGGCCAGAAAGCAGCTCTCTGCAGCAGTCCTGGGCATTCACACAGAGGCTTAATGGCTTCAGTGGGAGCCCCATATTGAAGAAGGGTGTCTCTTCAGATCTTGTGCAGGCCTGGAGGCTAACAGGCACATGAAAAAAATGAAGAGGGATGGAAAATGTCATAGCAACAGGAACAAGATGGTATTGTTGCATTGGTTACCTTTATATGCAGCTTTCAGGTGCCCAATAGAGATGCACTAAACTAGTCAACAGCACAAGGCTCATCTCATCCTTTGCCCAGCTAGGACCAGCCAGTTTCTGGGCTGGTCCATTTGAATTTCCAAATCCCCACCAGATTTACCTTGATTTTGCAAGGCAAAAAGATCAGGCTTTGCAGGATTTCCTAGTTCAGTCCCTGTCTTCCCAGACTGTTAAGGATGGCTGGTAATAAAACTTCCCCTGAGCCACATTTGTCATTTCACCTTACATAAATTGGTGGCAAACTTGAGAAAATCCTCCAGCTGCAAGCCCTCCACAGCGTCTCTAAGTCTCTCTTATGAATACGTCCTAGTGCTCCTGCCTGATTTTAGCTGTGCCTGGTAGACTCAGGTGTATGAAAACCCTTTGGCTCCTGCTGCCTCAGCAAGCGTCAGCTGATATTCTTGTCTCATGCGAGCAGGCACCAGCATTATAGTTTCTGGTGCTGGCAGCTGTTCATTAAGATTGTCATCCACACTTGGATCTGTCTGGAGGACTCGGGCGAAGCCCTTTGATCCCGGTGTGTTCAGGCTGCTAACTCATGCTGCCGCTGTTTCTCTTGTAAAAATCTTTCTTTTTGAAGGTGCAGAGAGGCCACCTGGGTTGTTTCCAGTGAAGGTCAGGGGACATCTGCAGTGGTGGCTACAAATAGGCCAAAAGGACCCTGGAGGTCATGGGCCATTGCTGTTCGAATGTGATAAAGTCATAACTATGTAGCATTCCTGGGTGTGAAATTAGTGTGATCACATAATCTCCTTAGTCTCTGACTACAGGTCCGGCATGGGAATATGAATCTTAATTGGTATTTTCTTATCAATACACTCAAGTTGAGGGATTAAGGATAAGACTCTTAATACAACCTGAATTTTTGGAAGATGCTTCTGATTTTAGCGTGGTCAAAGACGCATCACTGGTACAGAGAGAGCCTGGGGAGGAGCGCGGGAGCACGAGCACCAGTTCTCAAGCTGTGCATGCTCTGTATGCAGAGTCCCACTCGTGCTGGTCTCCACCTGCACGCCGGATGGTCGGGCTGTGCACAATGCCTCAGAGTCTGTAACACGGACAGGTAGGAAATACAAATGCATTGTCACTTGGTCTCTGGGCAGTTTTTTAGGCATTTTAGTGGTATGACTGTGCTTTAAATGATGTTCCATAAAAAAGATCTGTGACCGTGTGAATAAATACACAAAGGACTCCTGGTGGTGGCTCTATTTTTATTATTATTAGTTCCCATGTTAATGCAGAACTCTTGCTGTCCTGACAAATGAAGAGTGGCACATGTAATACACCATCAGCCCAGTCCCTGAGCACCAGCTGCTGGCTTTGTCAGGGTGACCTGAAACAACAACAGCGTGTGTGAATTGGTGTATTTTCCTCCAATTAAGTGCAAACTCAGGGCTCGGTGGAGTACATTAGTGTGCAGGAATGCCCTCTGTGCGCACTGCCTGCCAGCACGCATCCATGTCCGTCTTCATTTACAGTGAAAGGCAGAGGCTTATACTTTCTGGGGTGGTAAATGGGCAAATACGGCTGCAATAACCAAATCTGCAATTCGCTTCTGTTGTGGGAGCTATTCCTGTTTGTTCCCTCCCTGTCAGCTCCAAGCTGCATTTCTCTCTTCATTATGTCAGCTATAACTATATCTCACGCTCCTTCCCTGCTCCCCCTTGTTCCCTAGAGCTTTTCCTGCAAAGTTCTTTGTATTTCATTCTTTCTTAACTGCAGTTATGTCCTCTGCCTGACCATCAACCTTAGCAGTTGAACGGGTACACGGAAGTACTGCTGTATACGGGGGTATTTCCATCACCTTGCTCTCTAAAACGTCTGGGTTCAAAGCACATCTCCGTGGACTCTGCTCATGGTTGTGAGGCAAATTCCTCCTGTGAGCAGTTGGGAGCCAGAGGTAGCTGAGGAGCAGAGGAGTGAGGAGGAGCCGACTGTATCGGTTTAATCATCGTCCCTTTGCGAATGAGAACTGCTGTGCAGATGACCCTGGGTGCAGAGAGGATAAGGGAAGCACCCCCACTTGTTTTTTATTTTTCATTGCTGCCAGGCAGGAAGATCAGGAGATTTGGCTCTTGGATTGGAGTGTATGCACACACTGGGCTGTGTCTGCTCTTGAAAACGTTCCCCGGTGAAGGCAGCGAGAGTGACAGAGCCATAGTCCAGCTGGTGGCCTCGTCCAGCCTGTGAGTTGCAGCAGGTCCTGTGTCAGCATGAACCAGGCCTGATTTTCCTCTCAGATCCCTGCACGTCGGAAGCATTTGCAGTCGTGTATTCCCACGTTGTAACTGGCAAAGGAGGTGTACTGTCTTTCCTTAGCTTCGGTGGCTGAAAGGTTAGAAAAAGAAGAGTGTATTTTATTCCTAAAACTCAGAGCATTTGCCATTCTCATTGTTACAGAGCTGGAGGCGGGGAGGGGGGTGGCTGCACCTACCAAGGATGCCATATATAAAGCCAGTGGCAAACTGGGAAAAACTCTCATAAGTCCCAAGACCAAACAGTATTGGAGAGAGCAGAGGAAACACAGAAAACTATTCCCCCCTTCCTTTCCAGGGAGTCCACATTGAACTCAAACAGCCACCAATACTGTTCCTGGCACCATAGTGTCAAGTCTCCTGAAATTGCCCTGCTGCTTAATCCTTCATGCCGAGCATAACAGGATGCTTAATTAAATGTACTGTTTCCTCTTCCAAGTAACGTTTCAGGAGCAAATGGAACCCTTGGCCTCAATGAACAGGCCATTTTGTGTGTAGTTATTAGAGTCGGTGTGTGAAATGAGCTTGCTGTGCTGCAGGGACGGTTATTACAATACAGCTGTCAGAGACACAAACTGCTCGGGTGGCAGAGGGTGAAGGTTGAGGCTGCCCTGCCCGGGGCTGACTCCCTGCTCTCACAAAGCCCTCCAGCCCCGGGGTGCAACGCAGCGACCCGGTTCAGCCCCAGTCGCTCAGGCTGGAGTGGGACAAAGCAGGATTTTGTTACTACAGAGAGCAGGAACGGGCTGTGGTACAGCACAGTGCAGGGCTGCAGGAGCCCACCCAGGCTCAGCTGGTATCTGCCTGCTTTAAATTTCCTTTTCTGCTCTGTCTGGGATGGCAGCGACCTCCCCAGCTCAGGAGCCTGGTGATACCTGGCTCCTCAGTGTGAGATGCCTGGTCTTGGAGCATGGCCAGCACAGGGAAAGTCTGTAGCTGGTGAAACCTAAACCTGCGTGGGGAACCAGCACCACATCTGTGCACAGTGCTGAGCTATCGGGTTATGTCTGCAGCTGTAAACGTGCTTTGCCCACACTCAGCACCAGCTGGATGTGAGCCAGCCCTGAACTGGAAGCCATATAGAGGTATCAGTGCAGTGCCAGCACTGGGCTAGCAATCTCTCCTGAGAGCCTGGGCACATTACCCTGGGCCCAGTGCTGCTCTAAAACTGGTCCACCTCCTTTGCACTGGAGCTGGCTCCCATCTGCCCATAGCTGATCCTGTAGATACTCCTTCAAATCCATGATACATCTGCTAGTTCTCTGTGCTATGGTGAGTCTCACCCAGTAGAATTACTGTCCAGCTCCAGTCCCTAAGGTCAGAAGCTGGTTCCAAGGAGCTGCGAGCCTCTCTGGGAGCCTTCGGGTGATCTGGTATGCACAGGCTCAGGCACTCCCTAGGATCTACTCAGTTCAGGAGGCTGCACTTAATTAAAACTGCAAAATGGAACAATTAGCTGAGGCTGAAAATTTTCCTACAGCCTCAGCTGACTGTAACGGGTGTTTTCTAATTTCTCTATTTATCTTATTGTTAATCTGTAGCTATCAATTAAAATAATTCTCCAAACTTTGATGGGTCCATTTGGAAACTACTCAGCAAGAGAATCATATAACTTCTCTGTTGTGAAGCTTAATTTGCTTTCCCTTTCTTTTCAGTTCTTGCCATTGTTAAAGGGAGTTTGTGCTCTGATCTTAGCCGTGGTATGTTCCGGAGGGCAGGGTTGGGTACCGGTGCTGGCTGGGCTGGCAGGAAGGGCATGGGGATAGATTTATGGCTGATTTCAGATGCTGTAGTAACTCCCAGTCGTGCTGATAGTTTTAGTCAGTTGAGGGAAAACATGTAGCAGAGTCTTGGGCCAGGAAAAAACCACTGAGGTATGGAGCCTTTGAAGTCTGAAAATTGATTTTCTTCAAAAGGAAGAAAGCTTCCTATCAGCTCACAGCTACCGTCATGGGCAGTGGTGGTTTTTTCCTGTCGTCACAGTTCAAATCCAGGCTAAGAGTTAAAGAATAAACAGTGTGTAATGCTTAGTCACAAGGCATTACTTTCGGTCCATTTTCTGCTAGTCAGGCTGGGGGCATCTAATTGAATTGGCATTGGTGAGACAGTCACAAAGTTCTGCTGATGCGAGGGGGCAGAGCGCGGTCGTTCCGTCCGAGCCGCACGGCATCTGCTGACGTGTCACCCTGGCAGCGTGTCCCGGGCCGCCTCGCAGGAGGCTCTCTGGGCTTGGGAAGGTTCAGGTCACACCATTCTGTCCTGGAGCACTCTGTCTGCATTGTGACACAAGGCTGGCAGGTCTGGGGGGGGTTAATCCAGTGTAGAGCCTGTTCTTTCAGGCTGTTCTTTCTTTCGGGCTGTTCTTTCTTTCAGGCTGTTCTTTCTTTCAGGCTGTTTCATGCGAGTTGCTGGGCAGGCAGAAATAACCTGTATTGTCTGCTGGCCTCAGGCAGTGCCAGAGCCCAGGGACAACAGCTCTCCTTCCATCCCTCCCTTCCCCTTTCAGTGGAGCCTTCCAGTTCCACCTTAGCATTTGATTCAATAATCATGACTGTGCTGTGGGAAGAGCTGACCTTTGCGGTGACCCTTTCCGCACAAAGCTCATGTTCTAGCTGAGAGCTGCATTTTTGTTTTTAGCATGAGTTTTAAGCACTCTAATTAAATCAGGGACCTGGTTTAATAATCCTAGTTGGCTCAGGCAGCTGAGACAATCCGTTCACAGTTGCTTTATTAATGCAGCAGTAATCTCCAGGTTGGGAGTTCACCTCTTTATTCATTCATCCAATTCTTTGGGAGTGGGGAATGATTTTTAAAGCAGCACATGCTCTGGCTGGGAAGGCCCAGCCTACAGCCCAGTGCACAGGATTAAAGCACTCGCCCAAAGAGGACAGAGAAGGATGGAGCAAGGAAACTGCCCTGACAGTGTTCCATCAGGCTTTCACATTATGCCATCTTGTATTTCTGCAGCACCCGCTGTAGTTCAGGTCCATTAAGTCTGGAATCTAAGCTCCTGGGCACCCACTACAATTAATAAATCTATTGTCACTTGTCTGTGGTTTAGAGTGAGCCTAGCAAAACCCTGACCAGGTTTGGAGCTGAAAATCATAGTGAATAGTAAGTATTTGGCTTTCACTGTTGAGCTTCCTGTATGTGGCTTGGAATAGAAATTATTCTAGTCCCCTCTCTGTAAAGCTGACATATTCATCTGATGTCTGATGCCGTTTGCACTCACTAGGGTGTAAACCAGGAGCCGCTCGATTCAAATTGGCAGCTACACCACATAGAAATTGGCAGGAGCAAGAGGAGAATCAGCCCCCTGTGTATTTTCAAGGTGTAGAATGAAATGCCTTTCAAAATGCTGCGTAATATACAACCTAGCGAGTACACAGGATGGTTTGCTTTTTCCTTCCTTCCCCAAAATATATAAGAGGATAGAGATATAAAAGAGAAAATATGCATTGCTCGATCCATGGAAACTATATCACCCAGTGTCTCTGCGGCACATAGATTTTCTTTGGTGACACCAGTTTCGTAGTAAAACATCCAGCATCTCAAGTGCTGTAAATCAGCATTGCTGTGGTGACAGGAGTGACGCTGCAGTGATTTACACTAACCGATGATCTGGCCTTTATTCATTATTATGGCCTCAAATTAATCCCTCTGGAGAAAAGCAGGGAAGTTTGGAAAGTTGGGCTGGTTGGTTGTGCGTGTGTATTCAGCCTGGGCAACTTCCAGAAACTCGGATGAAGAAAAAACATTCAAATGAAGCAAAGATGAGTAATTGACGATCACAACTGTGATTATAAGGTATAATTACAATTAGCTGCACAAGAGTGTTAATCATGAAAATAATTATCTATGTCAGCTGTTTCCAAAAGAAAAGAGAACGTAATTAAGTGGCCCAAATGGGTGACAGAAACACAGCGCAGGAGTGCCAGAGATGGTGTTGGCAGAAGGCAAACGGGAGTGAGCTTTGAGGCAGAGTCCACTGGGTAGCTGCTACTGCCTCTCAAGCCTTTCTGAAGAAAGAAAAGCAGGGAGTCGAGCTCTCAGCTCTTATAAGGGGCTGCTTAGATTGATTGAGCCAATTTTAACACCACTAGAAAATAAGGAGAAAAGGAATCTCAGGGTTACAGCTGCTGGATTTCTCATCTTTGTTAGGTTAGCGTTGTCTTTATTTCTTCTGCAGTAGGATTAATATCAGACCAGTCACCAGCCACCTCTTCTCCCCAGGACTCTGCTACCAAATGAAGCTTCTCATTTGGTCCCACAAAACAAAAAAAAAAAAGAAAAAAAGGCTTGAGGCAGCCACCCAGTTTTTAGAACAGATTTATACAGCAAGTCTCTTGTATTTCCTGTGGGCTCGTTGTAGCTGGCTGTACTGGGAGCTTGCTTTTGGTCCTTTCCTTCTTTTTCCTGAGACAGCTACTTCTTGTTCCAGCTGGTGTTGGGTGAATCAAATACCACAGCCTCCAGAGCAGGTCATTGTGCCACAGGATATCTGTCAGGAAACCCAACTGTCCATTCCCTTCCACAGGCAACGTGAATTATAAAAAACCCTCTTCAGGAAGCGAGGGTGGGAGGGTCCTGTAATTTATCTTGCATGAAATGAGCTTGTTTGAATGGACTGGAAAAGCCAGGCCATTAGTTTAGAATAGCTTCTGGACTCTGCAGAGCTGCAGTTCTATTCTACATACCCGCTACGGTAAAAATGGTGGGATTTTAATACCCGTTCCTTTTTTGTTGTTATTGTTTTGTCCTGCTGCAGACCCAGTGCCGGCTGCGTGCGTCTGAACGCTTCCTCACCTCTCCGGTCGCGCGTGAACAATGGAGTAAGTTTGCTCAGTGTAAATCCTTTTCTTTAAACTCATTAAAGTGTGCCAAGCCTCTCCAAGAGCCATTTGACAAATTCCCCGGAGTAGCAAAGCAGTGTTTATTATGATTATTATTGCTATTATTATTTTTCTCTCAGCTCCATCTGTAATGTAAACACCATTATGTTTTAATTATCTGTTTGAAAAGGAGATTTAAAAGTGAATCCCAGAGGAACCTGGCCAGCATACACAATAGAAATCCCCTTGAGAGTCACTCCAGGAGGTGAAATCTGACATGGGAGGCATCGAAGATGTGCTGGAAGGAACAGGGCTGAATGTCATGACCATCCCATAGCCACAAAGTCTTTTGTCCCATGGAAGTGGGACTGGAAGCTGGTGGATCACACCCTCCCAGAGGATGTTCTTCTGGGTCTGTTCTCAGCTGTGTGTTAGGGGAAGGAAGGTGCTGGCAAAAGGATGTTTCTCTTTGCCTTTGGTAAATGGATTGCCACCCATTCAGCAGAGAAGGGGCTCGGGAGCTAAAGGAGCATCATCCTAAAGACGAGGGAACGAAGCTGCTTTGGTTGCCATGGTGCCTTCTCTCAGCCACGATGATAATACCGAGGGTGAGATCACGCAGGCAGCGTCCCTCGGCACACCCCACACAGATCCCCAGCTGCAGAGCTGTGTTCTTGGCCAGCTTTTCAGATCTCCTTTTTTCTCCCCTGCTCCTAAGCCAGCTCTGTCCTCTCTCCTGTTGTGCCCTACAGAGGGAAAAGGGAATCTCTACTCTTTGCTGGTTTTCCTCCCCTTTCTCACACTTAGGACGGTGTTACAATGTGCAGCATTTGGCAGGGGACTCTTGGACTCACCCAAGTAAAGGAAATGGGAAGGATAAGTCATCAGGACAGGTGACCAGAGGGCCTTCCCAAGACAGGAATGAATTGTTGCAAAACCTGACAAACACCTCTGTCTCACTTCTTAAGCTTGAAGTAAACTCGGCTTCCTCACGCCTTTTTCACACCCTTGCATTGGAACAAATCTATCTGCCAGTCCTCCCCCGCAGTGTTTAATGTTCTGCATTTTCCATTACCACTAATCTCCTCAAACCAGGGGCAGCAACCCCAGCAGCTCCTCTGGCTGTGCCAGAACCAAGGTGTTAATCGCAGCCCTCCTGCCTGACAGGGCCTGGGGGGTGGCTTCCCTCCCACAGCGCAGTCTCTTCCTGACCATCCCCTGTGCTGACTGCAGTGGAAACACCTGCAGGGAGAATGGACGGCAGTGCACAAGAGACTTCTGGACTGCAAAGCTCTTTTTCCCCTTCCTGCTCTCCGGAGAGGTCAGCAGCCCCCTGGGAGGAGGTCCCCTAACAGCATGATGTACATCTGACCGTACACCCTTAAAACCAAAGGCTTCCCAGAAACTTGGAAGAGGCTCCCCTGTGTCTTGCAAATCCACAGAGCTTAGAGTTCCTCTTGGGGGACTGACACCGTGCAGATGTGAGATGAGAAGATTAACACCCCCAGGGTAACCAAATAAAAAAATTGATTTTTAATAACTCTAACCATCTCTTCAGCTTTCATTAGTCTCCTCTTTGGCTTTATAGTGCTGGGCATGAAGAATATGAGGATTTGAAGAATTAACTGAATTAATGAGGGCTGATTATTAATGTTCAGAGCTCAATAAAAAAGGGAGAGAGAGAAATAAAACACAAAAAAATGAGCTGAAAATAAGGGTAATCTTTCATTCCCCCAAAATGAGATACATTGAATTATTGCTATACTTAAAATTGAAGCACCAAAAGAATGGAAATAAATACCTCCCATTAGCTATTGGAGGACTTGTGAAATCTGCTGCACGCAAATGTCCTTCCAGGGGAAGGAGATGATGAGGAGGAAACAGCACTGAAGGCCACAGCTGAGGCTTTGGGCAGCAACTCTGAACACACTTGGCCTCTGTGTTGTGGCCAGAGCACCAAACAACCCAGTGCCACTTCTGCCGGGCGCGAGGACCCTGGAGTCCATCCTCAGAAGCTGTTCAGGCATTCAACTCCTCTGGAGGCTTTGTCATTCCATGTTGGAAAGGACCTGCTCCTTTGCACCTCTGAGTATCTGACCGCTGACTCCTCATCTCCAGAACCAGTAGCGCTCCCATGTGGTCAGGTTGCAAAACCTTCAGGAGTGGGCTTGTCTGTGGAAGTCTGAACTCAGTCCAGGCCTACTGTAGCACAGCTATTACTGCCAGCAATCCCCCCCTTCCCTCCATCCCACAGTCCTGCCAGCTTCCCCTTGCAAGAAAAGCAGAGAAACAAATACAGACTTGACTGCCATTGCTCCTCCTCCATGGGTGGGATGGCCCAGGCCTGTCAGGGCCGATGGTTAACGGATGTTTCCTTCCACACCAGCCCTCTTTGCTGCCTTGCTGAGGCTCTGCAAACCCTGCTGGCTGGGGAGAGGGTGGGAGGGAGGAGGAAGGCTGTGGAAGAGAACGATTCCGGTTGCTCAGCACAGCGCTCTGCTAAATTGCATTCAGCCTCTTTTGCAGAGTAATAAAGTGCTGTCTGAAAGGCAGCGTGGAGTTTTAATTTTCTCATTGTCACTGGATGCTGTAATCACGTAATTAGCAAAGTGAGGGAGATAGTCATTTAAAGTGAGCTGAGAAAGCCAGGGCATGAAGGAGATGCTCGGGGGAGTGCAATGACTCTTACTGAGCTCTTCCAGACGTGGAGACCTTTTTAGTGCTTGAAAGATGGAAGAATCCCATTTGGGTAAGAGCAGTAGTTAAAAGAAGGAGTGTGCTTTGATTTGCTATTTTGTCCCTTCACTAACTTAAAAATTCAAGGGTTAATTTTTGCCCTGCATGGCCCCGATCTGAGAGTCTGGGTGCTCAGCGAGGGGTAAATCCTGACATCCAGTCCACTGGCTTCAGGGGACACCGGTCTCTGGGGTCCTACGGCCTCCAGTCTCACACTGGTTTTTCTCCCACAATGTCAAGATTTCTCCTTATCCCCCAGTCTTCACTAGATCTGTTTTTCACAGCCACTGCACTGCTTGCTACTGGTCGGACAGAGCCCTGGCTGCTTTCTCTTACAGTGACACCAGTGGTTCTGGCCTGGCGTCAGATTTTCTACCCCTGCAGAGACCAGTGAATGCGGTGATCTCTCCTCCGCCCTGCACCAGCTCGCGAGTGCCAAGACCCCCTGAACGTGCCACTGCAAACGCTGCCTTCCTCCACGCTGCGGGAACGCCCGTGGGCTACCTCGCTCGCCCAGCACCTGCTGCTCGGCTCTGCGGGTGCCCAGCGTGGACCAGGTCTCGCAGCTGCAGCCCAGGCTGAGAGCTGGTGGGGGTCAGACCACCGTCTGTCCAGCAGCCCTCCATAAAGCATCTTCTTCTCACCATCCCTATGCATTTGTAGATGTTTTAGGGCAAGGAAATGCAATATATCTGCAGGGAAGACTTTCTTCCTCAGTGACTATTGACCAACGTAAGAGACTGCCTGGAGGAAGAAAAGAGGTACTATTTTTTATGCAGGAAATGTCTCCCTAAGTCTGGGAACCCAGTAAACAATTACAGCAATGGAAGGATCGTGGAGACTTAGAGAGGCAAGAGTGCTGACAAAGGCTAAGCTTGACCCATTTATCTCTCAGCCCCTCTCAGCATATTTAGCAGCAGCTAAGAAGCACCTCACAAAATTTGAATTGAAAAATTAAAATTATATCCCCTTCTGTTCTGCCTTTTTAATTTCACTTCCCTTGGATACTCCCCTCCTTACTTTGAAATGTGGAGTCCTCTTCATCTCCAGTAATCTATTACGTGTCCATCCCCACCTCCACGCAGCTGGACTGGAAATTGTTTACAAAATGGACATTACGGGTCTGCTGACTTTAATTAGGAGGAGATACCAGCTTGCAGAGTTTGGGAGGGGTTGGGGCTTGAGGGGTTGGTTTGTGGACCAGAGTGAGCTTGAGGAAGCATATAATAAAAGGTCACCGTGTTCCTCCAGATGTTTGCTGCTGTGAAGCTCCGTTAGCTATCAGACCCCTATTACAGTACTTTTTTTGCTTTATACCTCATTAACTCAGAAAAAAATCACCCAGCAGAGCCCATAATTCTGTGCTCCTGAGCTGCGGATGCTCTGTACTCCTATGGCTTTGAAGAAACCATCAGCCATCAAGGTTGGTGGTAGTATTTCTAGTATGACTGCGTTTACAGGCCCCAGTGGAGAACAAGACCTCCAGGGCAAGGTCTCCTACGTACATAGTGAAAAATGCATGAGGTATGAGTTTAGGGGCTTAAAAGCTGAGGGAGCAAAGAGGCTCAGGGTTGCCTAGGACAGCTCTGGAGAGCGGTTCTGGTTTGACACCCTGCTCCCAGCGCGGTGCGTTGGTGACTGTCCATAAGCACCAGAGTAGACGTGAATGGAGCTGTGCTGAAATTCAGGATCTTATCAAGGCTTCGGTATGTACTTGGGATTTAATGGGGACCCAGATTATATAAAGGGTTGAGACAGGGACTGCTAATGGAACTGCCCCTACAGTCAGCGGAGGGATGTAGTTGCAATTGCATAAATCATCTCTAGGAGACAAGATTACTATGTGATACTACACCCCTAAACTGTGTGATGTGCATCCCTCCCTGCTGTCTTGAGCTTGGGGCATTTTCGTTTGTGGTTTACCTCTCAGGGGCCTCGTCTACTGTGTTGGGTGTAGGGCCAGGAACCAGACAAACACCTCCAACATCTCATTTTTACCCATAAAATCACCACCTCTGGGCAAAGTTGATGCCAGATTTATACACAGGCACAAACGCACCGGCTCAGCAGAGTGACTCCCAGTTTGTGTGGGAGTAAATAAAAGGAACATCATTTCTGCATGTGCTGTGCTGGCCCAGGCTGCCCAGAGAGGCTGTGGAGTCTCCTGCTCTGGAGCCTTTCCAGCCCCAGCTGGATCTGTTCCTGTGTGGGCTGCCCTGGGTGCCCCTGCTCTGGCAGGGGGGTTGGACTCTGCTCTCCAGAGCTCCCTCCCAACCCCACCATTCTAGGATTCTGTGATTGCATGCACGCAGTCCCCGTTACAATTTTCTTCAGGACTGGCAGCATCTGCAGTCGCCCTTCTGGACGGGAGAGTAGGAAACCTCGGTGGTGGCTACGGCGCTAGCAGCACTGCGGAGCTTGTCTCGTCTGCAAGTCGCTGCTCGCGCAGCCCGCAGCCACCCACAACAGTAATTATTCACAGCTCTTTAAATTCCTTTTGTACTGCTCCACTGCAATTTTAAATCACTCCATCAGTTGTGACAGTTTATGAGAGCTGATGTGGCTCATCCTCTGGAACTGACAAGCGTGCATAGGAGTGATTATTTCATAAACTCCATTTTATTTTTTACCCTGTGTCTTCCCCGATCCTTAAGCCATTAAATATCAACTGCTTTCCTTTTTTTTTTTTTTTTCCCTTATTTTTTTTTCCCCTTGAGCAGCTTTTGTCAGCAGGGTTAGAGCCCAAGTGATTTTTTTCCTAACACCCTGGTGTGTTCACAGCTCCCCCACAAATGACAGGCTCCATATTGTGCCAGGGAAAGGTAAATTAAGTGCATTTCCTCCTGTTAACACACTGCTCGACACGGTGCAGTCTCCTGGTTGAGCTGCCAGGCGTCCCTATGACTTTTAACCAGCCGTCTCTTAGGAACCTTGGGAGGATAAATTGCACTCTGCAGACTCAGAGATGGTGGGGAAGGTATTAGCTTATGTAGGTTTTGTAAAGTGACGAGCCCTCTTAATTAATGGCTCCTTCTCCAGGGTAGGTGTCAGAATCGGACAAGAGCCAATCAGTAAACATGGGAGCACGAGCCCCGTGCAGGAGCGGCACTGGCAGCAGCAGCAGCAGGGAACAGGACAAGGGGAAGAAGGAGCTGAGGCAGGGGATGATGGCATCACCCACACTGGTGGGCTAGAGCTCAGGATGGGCTGTCCCAGAGCTGGTGGGAGCCTTGCAGGTAACTGTAGTGACTCTGCTTCGCTTACCTGCAGCAGTGCAGAACAGGAGTAGCCCTACTGAAAGTTAAGAGGCTGTGCCAGTGTAACAATCACTGCAGCCTAGGGTTTAAAAATTCATTCAGGTGCCTGACAGCCATTGGCAGAGAGATACTTAGAACCCTTTAAAAACAGCAGATCTTTCTGAAAGCCAGCGGCGTGAGTGGAGGGATTCCTGTAACAGAAACTCATCTGAGATGGGACTGTAAGACGGAGTCAGGGAGCGGTTTGATGTGGCCCTTTTGGTTTCTTCTGGTGTTAGCCTACAGGTGGTCCCAGGCTCACTGGCAGTCTGCACAAGCCAGGGTTCTTCAGACAAAGGGGCACGTTCGGATGTAAAACCTGAGCAGTAAATTGTTTCCAAATGCACAGCAAAGTCAGGGGAAGGAGTCAGCAATCCCTGGGCAGTTTTATGGTCTAATTTAATTTCTCAAGTGTATCAGTCTGTGGTTCGTGTAGTCCCTGACACATGTACTTGGCCAAAACATAGGAGTAGGAATATGTGGGTGGCAGGATAACTCTGGATGAGACAAGAATATAGACTCTTGTCAGCAGAATAAAATCATCAACCCTTTATTGGTTTGACTTGCTTACCTTCACTCCTAAGAGTCAGATCTCAAGCTGATACATATCAGCTGAGGATCTTCCTCGTGGCAGCATTATCAGCACAGAATGAAGCCCTTAGAAATGAGCATTTATCATCTAGGAGGAAGCATTTACATCTAGGCCCACAGCTGAATTTTGCCTTGAGGTGTGTCAGTTTTGCCTCTGTTGAAATGACAGCTGTATCCGCACAGCCAACGGCAGAACTCACACCAGTGTGCTTTGGAGCAGCAAACCAGAGCGAGCTGGAGACGTGGCCGGGACCTTCTCTTCTCCCATTCCTTTTACAAAACCGACCATGGTGAGCCTGCCTTTTGTTTGGTATCCTCACTGCATTCAGAAGCATAGAGAATGATTCCAGGCTTTGTGCTGAGGGCTGTAGTCCCCTTCTGCTCCCGAAAACCCCTGTATGAGGCCACCCAAAACCCCTGTATGAGGCCACCCAAAACCCCTGTATGAGGCCACCCAAAACCCCTGTATGAGGCCACCCAGAACCCCTGTATGAGGCCACCCAAGTAGCTGAGGAGAGGAATTAAGCTGCAAGGTGGCTGGTGAGGTCGTGTAACACCACAAAAGCTGTTAATTTTCCTGCAATTGATTTCCTAAAGACAACTTGTGGTCTGTGTGCAGTGAAAGCTACTTTAAACAAGAAAGATGAGTCTTTCTGCCACACCTTGATTGGCAGTTGTGATAAATTCCTCTAATGACTATTGACTCCGCAGAGGGCTTTCGTTTGTTAAAGATGTTTCTGAAATGACGGCCCAACAAAGGTGTAAAACATCCAAAAGGGAAAAGTTGCACGAAATGCCTGTCTTTGGAGAGCTCCCAGAGCGGATCTGTGATGAACCACCACTCTTCTTCTCTCTCCCACCAGCATCTCATCTCTCACAGTCAGATAACGCACGCTGAAGTTGTTTTGTTCTATTTTCTAGCCAGGTAGTTTTCAACATGGTCATTTCTTATTCAGTCCTCGTACTAGAATATGGAGCAATGTGTGCTCAAATCACATGGGTTTTAGTCATAGGAATAAAATATTTACAAATGTGAACTGCTTCCCAAGTCTCTGTGGTCTCTACCAAGCATTGAGAAGTTGCGAGGATCATCCGGAAATATTTTGATCTCTTCTTAAAAAGTTACAAGTTGAACAATCCTATAATACATGTGGCAGCTTCAGCCTCTAATTTCTGATGCCACAAGTTGCTCTTGCTTCATGTTTCCAAGCTTTTATCCTTCCCTCTCTCCCTTGTTAAGAAAAATGGAAATTGTGATGTTCTTGCTGTGATTCAGCTGCTTAAAGTTGCAAGAAAAATTCAGAACTGAGACCCATGAGAACGTAGCAAAACCAGGCAACATTACCACACACACACACACAAATTAGTTAGGTTTGCAAAGCTCTCATCTCTAAGGAGTCTTTCCAGATCCGTTTGAAATCTGTTCTTGCCTCAAATCTTCCAGGACAAGAAGAACGAGTTAAAATGAAAACTGCAGATGGACTCTGTGTTAAATCAGCAGCGGCTGGGAGGAGTCCTAGGCTCTGATGTGTTGACTTCAGTGGGATTTGGAAGGCACCCAGGATGGAAGGAGCTTCAGAGCTCTTTTGTTTCCATTAAGGTACGGAAGTATGAGACTCGGGTCACTCAAGAGCTCCTGTTGGATCCTGAGCTCTTTTAACAAGCAGACCACACATCCACTAAGTTCATTATTCCTTTCCCTGATCTTTGGGGACGGTCCCAGGGCCCAAACTGTTTGTAACCCCCCAGATTAAGAAACACAGGCCTGGAACCACAAAGAATACCAATCTACATGATCAAACCCCAACGGGTCGGGTATTTTCCCTCTGAAAAGCAAAGCGCATGTTTCCATCCGCCGTTTGTTTCCAGAAGAAAAGGAGTTTGTGAGCGACAGACAGAGGCTGCGTTTTGTGTGTGAAACCCTCGAGAGCAAGCAGGAATAGTTTTGGCCACACATAAACTTGCTCTCTGTGTTATAAATTTTCGTACCTTCGATTTGGCCAATTGTGCAGGTGTGGGGAGCTCAGCCAGGAGCCCTGTTTCTTGCGGTGAAGAAATGAGCGAACACAAAGCAAGGAAAGGGAAAAAGAACAGCGGGGAAAATGAGTGCCTTGTAGGAGTCCTGCGCTCATTACTGCAATGATGATTTGACTTGTGCACTTCTGCTTTTGGGCTTTTTCCCTCCTTGGAGACAGAACACTTAATGATAAAATACCACCTTTGTTAAAGCAGAACTAATATTTAACAGCTGCAAAGCAACCCGTTCGCACTGGAGTCAGCGGAGAAGGAAGGGGGAAATGTCAAGGGCACAGCAGGTGCTGCAGTTTCCTCCCAGCATGCTCGAGTTTGTCTTTTGAGTGGGTTTATAAATTGCTGATGCCCAGGTCCATGGGCAAACTGCAGATCCAGCACTACGCACGCGTGCGTGGATCTGTGCCGCGGGCGAGTCACGGCTATGACCACGCTTGGCCGCCTGTAAGACGCGGTGTCACCTCTCTCTTCACCTGGCAGTGCTGGAGCTGGGGCAGATGTGTCCCCACGGCCCTCACTGCCACCAGATACACGTACTAACGTGGACACAGCTTACTGCACCCATCAGTATCCCACCGCACAAACCCAGAGGTGACTGCAGCCACCCCGGAGCGGCCGACAGACACCACTCGCGGGCCAGCTTCCTTGGGGAGTGACCATTGAGGACCAGGCTTAGCCCTGTGTACAGATCAGTCCTTGGGCTACCTTAGGGCTTACCTGCCCTAGGTAGAGATGTCCCTGCTTGTGTAGGGAGGTTGGACCAGATGAATTCTAGAGGTCTCTTCCAGCCTGAAACATTCCCTGATTCTACGATTCTGCTGGAGGAGGACAGAGCGAGCAGCGTGCCCAGGCAGAGCGGATTGCTGAGCCAGTGGAGGAGAGGGAAATGCAAGCAATTCCTACAGAAACGTGACAAGACACTGGGAACGCTTCAGGCAGAAAAGTCACTGTAGTTTTTTATTCTGTAAGAACTTTGTGGGCAGAGAAAGCGTGAACTTCTGGCACTAACAAGCATCTCTGAATCAGCTCTTTCCAGCGATGGCTGGAAAGCTCAGCACAGGAATTTCACAGCCAGCCTTTCCAGCGGCTGGGTTACTAGTCCCACTAAGGCTCTGCATTCAGCTCTAAGGCCTCTCTGCTGAAAAGGAGGGGGAAACTTCTTTTATCTCCCCAAATCTACATTTGAAGGCCCAGTTGTCTCCTTTGGTTTCTCACTGGCTTTAGTGGGAATCTGGCACACACAGGGGAAGCGAGGACAGAATCAGGACTTGGAATCATCTGAGATCAGCCCCTTTCAACTTCTTCCTTAACCACCTCCTTGCCAACACAGCCCTACAATTCCCAGGGGAGTTATTCTGCAGATAGGCTGGGTTAGTGAATGGCAGAATCTGACCTGTCTTGTTGCTGACAGGACACTTTCCTATCATCCCCACCATTCCCAAGTAATTCCAATAGCTCTGTCTTACCGTAAGACATATTATTGGCTTAATTGTCCTCCTCCCCTGGAATTCCAGGGGTATGTAGATATATTCTATGGTAGACAACAAGCTCTCCATGGAACAGCAATAGGCCCTTGTGGCCAGGAAGGCCAGTGGTTTCCTGGGGTGCATTAAGAAGAGCGTGTCCAGCAGAGCTCTGCTCCCCCTCTACTCTGCACTGGTGAGACCTCAGCTAGAGTATTGTGTCCAGTTCTGGGCTCCCCAGTTCAAGAGAGACAGGGAAATACTGGAGAGAGTCCGGTGGAGGCTACAAGGATGCTGAAGAGACTGGAACAGAGGCCTTACAAGGAAAGGCTGAGACACCTGGGGCTCTTTAGTCTGGAGAAGAGAAGCCTGAGAGGGGATTTGATCAATGTTTATAAA
>JANHGN010009571.1:139625-173486 GCA_024605025.1 Megaceryle maxima
CCCACCTGGCTGCTCCTGTGTGACCTGTGCTGGATTCTATGGTCCTGCTCTGGCAGGGGGGTTGGACTCGAAGATCTCCCAAGGTTCCTTCCAGCCCTTGACACCCTGTGATACCTTTGACACCTGTGATATTCCCGATATATTCAGCGTTCCAGCCAAAGTTTGGCAGGTGCAATACGTGTATCACACCAGTTACAGCTACAGCGTGAATCATTTGGGGGAGGAGGGAGGTGAGGGAGCAGAAAAAGAAAGAGCTCCTCCAAATCCTTCAGCTCTTCACTTGGACGGCGTGAATGAGATATTTAAATACGTTACCGTGGAAACAATCAAAGAGGGGGTCTTTGTGTGAGTGTGTGTGTTTTAGTAATCCCAAAGGGGGTATTTAATTGGAATCAACCACAGCTTTTTAACCGTGTTTTAAATTGGAGAGAAATAAAAAGAAGAAGCTGCCAGAAAAGGAACATTAAATAAAAGGGGAAAAAAAAAAAACCCAACACATGAAACAAGATAGGGGGAGAAAGGGAAATCAAAAGAATAAATTTACTGTAACTGGCAAAGGATTCATTAGGGTTACAACAAAGCTCAGTTCAATTTCCCTCCTATTGACATTAACAAGTTTGATGTAGGTCCAGCCTGAAAGGCAGCAAGAACGTCTTTCTCTCTCGCCGCCTGCTCCCAGGGGACCCAGCAGCTGTCTGCAAATTGCTCCACGCTGGGCAAGAACGTTTCTTTTCTTCCCTCCTTGGCATTTTCCTTTGCCCAACCGCACCCGCGCTGAGCCGTGCCCTGGGAGCCCGCCTCAGCACGTCCCACTCCCCCCAGCATCTCTCTCCTGGGTGCTCTGACTGGGACAAGCCGTTTTATTGCTGATAAACCTGAGATGTTATTTATTACCATTCTGCAGCTTGCATACATTCAGCTTACCAGGGTTATTTTGGGGCCCAGCAACAGCCCCTCTAGGCTCGTAATTAACCATTATTGTTACTGTTAGTAGTGAAGTTGCTGTTTAGGCTAAAGGACAGTGTCAGTGTAAGAGCAGCCTCACTGTGAGTAAACTCATGCTGGAAATGAGAGCTTTCTATGCATTGGAAAGACTGATCTTGGACTAAGGGCAGCAGGAGAGGAAGCCTCACAGTTTTAAGAGAAAATTTGGTAGGGTGCGAATGAGATTTTATCTCCGAGAGCTGAGCTGCATGTTCTGGAAGGTCTTTTCCCATCTCTTGCTCCTTGTATTTTACACTTGTATTAAAATGAGATGTTAAAGATTGGGAATTAGAATGCGGTGTGTATTCGGTCACACAGAGTAGGAGCCAATTCCTGACTCCTGTGTAAAAAGACAAGATTACATTTGAGATGAACTCCAGAAGGACAGAGGTGCCGGTGCATGTGTGTTAAGGAAGGGGCATTGATCCCAGATGCCAGGGTCAGGCTCTTGATGTTCTGCTGCAGAGAGAGCCAGCACAAGATTGGCACACAAGGTAGACAGTAGCTGGGAGAAGTCCAGAGGCACAGTGAAAGGAAGGGACTCATTGGAGGTCCAGCTTTGGTGTTAGTTTTAGATACAGCACATTTTCACCGTCCTCCAGAGAGGAAGTGGGAGAAGGCTGCTTGGTCCTGCTGCCTTGCTAAAGGGCGTGGAGCTCAGGTGACAGGAGTTAGGCAGTTTTGTCACGATTAATAATCACCTGTTGGACTCGTAAGTGCAGCTTTTAGAAACTGGAATGCCTGGGGAGGTGATGAAATCAAAGCCTGAGCCGGACTCAGCTAATTCAGCCTCAGCCCTGCGTCACCTTGCAGACTGGCTCTGTTGCACGGAGAGATCGGGGTGAAGAGGCCGTGACTGATGGAAGTGCTCTGCGCTTGGTACTGTCTCAGTGCGCCAGAAAAGCAGTCTGTCAGAGATAAGCCCCAGAGACCCTGGCACACTGTCAGGAGCAGCTTTACCTCTTGGACCAGAAATCATGAGATGCTGAGCTCCCATCAGTCGAAAGCATTATGTTTTGACAATATTCTCCCTTCCCACTTGGCCATTCCTTGACTGGACCATCCAGTTTTCAACTGCAACGGCTCCAAGCCCCAGCTCAAGTGCAGAAACCTCTGCTTGCTTCTGTTCCTTTTCAACATAAACCAAACTCCTCCTGCCAGCTTTTTCCCCTCGCTCCCCCCACTCTTTGCAACTGGCACCTTCCTCGAAGAAGAATAGCAAGAAAGAAGATGTATGGCTGTAATAGATTTTCCCCACTGGAGTGTACATTAAATTTAAGGCTTTGCTCTGGACTCTGAATGGTTGGTCATTAACGCACCTCAAACCAGCAGCATAAAACAATCCTCATAAGTGCTACCATGAAAAATGGTGGCAGAGATCAGAAGTGATCAGAATGCAGACGGGAGCTGCAGCTCTCGGCGTAAAAATGATTAATGAAAAATCCCCAGCATCCTTTCTTCTCTTTGCAAGGGAGGAAGCGAGTGAGCTTGACAAGAACAACGGCTCCTCATGTGAGCAGGATAATAGCAGGAATGATATGTCTCCAGGAGATTCCCAAGGCCTTGTACGCACATAATAAATTGCCCTTGTCACTTTTGGGAAAGTTATGAAGAAAGATCACCAGAGCCAGCAGAAGCAGTGAGGGAAAAGAACAAAAGATTCAACCCAAAAGAGCCCAGCCTTGCCTGGGAGATGCACCAGCTCTGCTCACCCCTCGCCTCCATTCGCTCAGCAAAGCGATTTTGAAGTGAACAGAAGGGGTTGGGTCCCCAGGCTCATAAAGTATCTGTCAGCACATGACGGCTGTAAAGCCAAGAAGGGACTGCAAGATGCAGAGCTGCAGAGCTTAAAGCCTTTGTTAGAGCGAGCAGAGGATGCCGCTGAAATGCCAGCGGGTGCTGCCGTGGCAGAGGCTGGCAGGAGGGTGTCCGGGTGACTGACACGGATGTCGGGGCAGGTAAGCGCTTCGGCCTCGCAGAGCCTGCTTGCTTCCTGAGCTGAGTGAAGCTACTTACCTGGTGCAAATCAGCTGATCTCTTCCTGCCTCGGTTCCCTATGGAGGCAGCGGCACCAACCAGCAGCGCTTCTTTTGTATTCTCCCTTGGCTACTTGTGTGCACGTTTTCTTAGGCAGGCACTGTCTCCCACTGCACGTGTGCGTCACGCAGGTCCGGAATGGGATCCCGCCAGTTGTCCTACAAGTACAGCCAGGCTTTTTGTCACTGCCCTGGTTCACCTTCCGGCACACGGAGCCGTACAAGCAGCGCCACACAGACCGAGCTTGATCCCTGTGAGTTTGCACAAGCCCGCTGTGAGGAGAGGAGGGATTCAAAGGGGGTCACCCTGGGAAGCCCGCTTTAATTTCCTGCTCTGCCTCCAGCTTCCATGTGACATTGTAAATCACTGAAAGCAAGAAACATGAAGATAGATGGACTTTAAAATGCTTGACTAGTACTGCCCGAAGCACAGGGGGACCATCTAACAGCGCAGTCAACACAGCTCGGGGCAGCTATTTGTGCATATGCAGGAAAGGCAGTTTAACAGAGCAGGGGTCCTTCAGGCAGCGACTCAGGAGTGAGATAGTTTCCCTTTGTGAGTCATCTGGTAAAACTTAGGCCCTCGTAAATGATCGTTGTGGATTTTTCCTTTGGTGTCTCTGTGTCACGCTCTCTGTATTTTAATTGATGGGGATGGCAGCACTTGCTGTTCCCCTTCTTTCCCGTGGGCATTCCTTTGAACACCTGCTGCAGGTGGCTCATCCTCCCTTGCTAAAGCACCAGCAGCTGTAAGAACATTTCCATGAATCTCTGCCAGGTGTGTGGAGAAGATAAAAGCAGGTCCTGCAGTGATGGCTGTTCTTGGCTTTCTGCGGTAGGTGAAAGTACCCCTTGGCAGGACAGGGATCACCATGGTCAAACAGATGTCACTAATTCTATGCTGTTATTCCCCTGATTAAAATAGAGAGGAGTGGCTTTTGCTCAAGCAGCAGCTCTCCCATGGCTGTGTGGGGAAATAACAGCCCCCCAAGGCCAGGTTAGCACTGGTGTTGGTGAGAAACACACTGGGGAGTTGGAGAAGGTGCCTCATTTCACTTTCCTCCTCTGGGCAGCATATACTGGCCTAGAGCCACTGCACAGCAGTGTGTCCTCTCACCAGGATGGCCTCAACAGGCCACGCTTGTTTTACCTGCAGTCATCACCAGTTAGTCCCAGGGTGTTATGCGAGGCAGGCTCTGGCCTCCCAGGCTCTGCCAGGTTCTTTTCAGGATATTTGCCTCCCTCTGTGCAGGGCTGGAATAATAGCAGCTGGTAGCAGGGTCATTTATTTGGCCTTTCATCCTGCAGCATGATGGATGAGGATACTGATAAAGAGCTGCTTCTATGAGAAGGTCTATTTTTGGTCCTTAGCTCTCCTAGGTGGCTGTATGAATTGTCTTCCTGCTCACCTGCTTCATGAGAACTTTTAAAGACTTCTGGATCTTTGAACACTGTGCCCAGGGTTAAAGCTGGGCTGTACCATAAAGGCTGGGGAATTTCTGTTCCCTTTCTGTAAATAAAAGCAAGTTTCTTCCCTGCTTGCAGCCAGAGCCTTCCCGTGGGGCAGTGTCTCCAGGGAAGCCCCACAGACACCCCTGGGACTGCATCAAATCTTGGTGGGTTTCACAGCCTGTTAAGTGTCCAGTCCCTTGCCATTTCCCAGCTCTGAAGGCTCTGCCATTCCCAAGGGACCGAGAGCTGCTGAAACTTCCAGGTCAAGGAACCACAGCTGCATATCCCTCAGGGGAGGGGCAGGGGGAAACAGGGAAACCTCCTCATCAGTTACGGAGAGGTAGGAAAGGGAAAGCTGTGGTGTGGGAGGGGTGTGCAGGAGGCTCAGGTTCAGGGCTGGTTTTGCTTCAGCTCCCTGCATGACGTTGCAGCCGTCGCTGTGCAGAAGTATGTGCTTTAATTTTCTCTCCTGTTTCTAATCATATTTTTCTATTATTTTCTATCTTGTCTATGCAAGAGAGAACTCAGGATAGATTTAGATACCTGCATTCTGCGACTGTATGTTTCCTAGTGCCATGGGACACTGATTTCATTTGGATTTCTAATTTATTTCACAATACTGTGGAATAATTAGAATTATTAAAGCCAAAATGTTCTTAGCTGCCTGTTTCTATTAGGCAAAGCAGCTCAGATTGTCAGGTCTTTGGGGAGGGAGGAGAAGGTTTGTTTTTTACCACCTCCCAATCTTTTGTCCTCCATCACCTTTACTTCTTTTGCTAAAATTACCATTTGTGCAAACAACAGAAGTGGAAAATTGGTCCTTCTTCCCATTGCACCAGCCATTCCTGCCAAGGAAAGGTTATTCTTTTCATAGCCGTGCTATGGGGCATAGCAGATGATGGGATCTGCCCTTTCTCAGGCTAAATCATCAGCTCTAGTATGTTCTCCTCCTTTCACTTGTACTCCTCTCTCCTTGGAACACGAGTACTTCCCATGTTGACTGTGATATTACTGTCTCTGCTGGTAGCAGATGGAGAGCCAGGCTGGAGGTACAAGTCATGTTACCATTAAGAGCCAGCAGCAAAATGGAATGGTTTCTAATGTAACCCTGCAAGTCCTTGACAGAGCTGTTTCTCAAAAAAAAACCATTAAAATTAATAATAATAAAAAAATCCCCACAACCCTGAGGCACAGCGAAGCATACTGGTGAAATCCTGTCTTTAAGACGTCGGGGGGTTTACAACTGCCTTTGATGGCACTGGGAATTTTTAGCTTTTTATTGGAATAAATCAATCAAGTGAGAGCTTTCCTGGGGATACGTAAGAGAGAATTCCTGTACTAGGAAATGAAACAACCCAAATTTCAAAAGGAGGGGGACTATTCCTCACAACTGAATTTGAAGCAGCAGTTTGGGGTCTAATGAGTTGAAGCAAATCAGGCCCAGGGAATCTGGAGTGCACGCAATGGAAATCAGCATTTCTGTCTGCTGGGGAGAGCCGATGTGCCTGCATTTGTTCAAAGAAAAGGGAACAATTTAGAAACAGCAAACGTTTTGGTGCAGTTTGTCAACTTATATTGCTCATTTTGGGTTGATCCAGTGTAATTTTCCCTCCCCCTTGCTGATGTTTTTTTTTCATTTCAAAAGGAGCTGAAGGTGTGAAGTTCACCTGTAGATTCTGGTCTTAGTGGGGCTGGTTTAACACTGGTGTGGAGATGTTGAGTTCAGGGCTGTCCTGCTTGTGAACGTGCACAGCAGTGATGAGATCTGAGCTGGATCGTTGTCCTACAGCCAAGGCAGGAGGGTGGTTACGGTATCTGGAGGGACCCAGGTGGCTCTGGTCGAGACAGGCACTAGAGGCACGGCTCCCTCGACCCAGCTGTGGAAGGCATCTGGCCAGCTGGGCTGGGGAGTGCTGGGAAGGCTGGATGTGAACCTGAGCCATGCCCCTCTCCCAGACCTTTGGATATTAAAGGTAATAGCCCTTAATTTGACTTGCTGAGGCCTCTAGGAGCTTTCTAGAGCATCACTGCTGGGACTGCTCTCGCCCAGTTCAGAGATCCTTTCCTCTCTCGCTTCCCTGTACAGCCAGGTGCTGTTAGAGAGCAAACCCTGAACTTGGAAAGGGAAGAGAGGAGCTAATGTTGATTGTTTCACTTGCAAATTTAGTGCCTTGCCATTGTTACATCTTTAGGAGCCCTATAGCCAGTAAGGGACTTTAAAAGCTTTCTGTATTAGCTGTCTCTCCCTCATCCCACTCCCCCCCAGCCTCCTCATTCCCTATTCGAGGAGCCATGGTGAGCCTTTGTGCTCCGAAGGCCCAGCAGTCACCCTTGTGTCTCCATTCATCAACAAAGAGAAACCTTATCTTCTGATGGACACATACAGCACATTCTCTGTGACATTTAAATCTCCCTTTGTAGCCAACTCAGATATTTTTGCTGTTAAAAGGAGACCGTACAGCCGGGTGATTTCATTACTGCAAATGTTATTACAGTGAAAGCCTGTTTAAGACATAATGTCACTGAAGGGAAAATAGGATCTAGCAGCAAGTGTGGCCTGATGGAGGGTGCTGGGATTCATCACAGGCTGAAAGAAGCCTCTCAAACATCAGACCTGCTAATGGAGCAGCTTTTTTTCTTCATCAAATCAAACCAGCCACTTCCTCAAAGCCTTAAGGCTAGGAATTAGAAAGAAGATTGAAAGGAATTAGGCACCCAACTCTCAATGACTTTATATATTTGAGCTCCTAAGCTGGTCTTGCTGCTTTAGAGATGATAGCTGGGCTGCTGGCGTTCTTGGCGCTGGAGACACAGTGAATAGAAACGCGTTGTGTTAACAGCAGCCACAGGCCTCAGAAAGATGCTGCTGCTGCCTCTCCGTGCTCATAACGATTAGTTCTTGGTCCAAGAACACTCCAGAAGAGAAATAATCACAGACAGGTCCCAGCCTCCCTAAAGTCACCGTGAATTTGCCAGGGACCTGGCCCCAGTTTCCACCCCGAAGCAGTTATTATCCTTTTTTATTCTGAAGCAGATTTCCCTGAGGATTTTGGATTTGCAAGAGTAAAATTTGAGCTTCTAGAGTCTGAGGTGTCAGGTAGATGGATCAGTGCTCAGCTTTGGGAGTGTGTGGCTTTGCACATGTGGGTTTGAGCCTCGCTGTGCAGAAGCGGTGGGTTAGTCACAGAGCACGGCCAGCCAGCTGGACCTCCACTGTACTCCCAGCCCTTTGAGGTACTGGTTTGTGTGTCGATGGGCTCTGTTGTGAAGACTGCTTTGCTATGTGAGATAGATGTGACCTTCAGCTCAGCCGTTAAGCGCGAGTAGCTCAGAGCCCTTGCTAGTGGGAATCAGGAATGTCTCGGCTGCCCTCCCTTCTTGGGGGGTGGGTAGTTCTCTTCCATTTGACATCTTCCCGAGCACTGAAACCCAATGACTATCAAGTCAACAGCAAACCTCTCACCAGCTTCAAGAATGTTTGGACTGTGCCCCAGCCTGCTCTGCTAACAAGATGTGACAGGCTGAAGTGAACACTTAGACAGAAAGCATCAGGATTTCACAGCAGATTTTGCCAGCAACTTATTGTTTTTTCAGACAGTTTTTTTATTTGATTTTTTTTTTTCCTCCTTGCGCCTTAGCAACTCAAATCTATCCCAGGCTGCTTCTGACATTAACAAGACAGCGGATGACAGGCGAAATGCATCCACGAGCAATTCAGAGTCTCCCAGCTAAGTAATCATAAACACTGCAAGTTTGCACCAAAGCAAGCAGCTGCCTTTTCTTTCTCCCTCTGGACAAGAACTGCTTCCTCGCAAATTGAGGCTCTGCAGGTTTTACAGCTGTCGGACAATGGGTCTGGTGCCTGTTATTTCCTCCTCCTTTTTTTTTCTTTTTTTCTTTCTTATAATGGAAAATATCTCAGCATTGCCAGAACTCAAGTGGCCCCCTCCATGAGTGAATCGATACAGCCAAGTGATGAGGCTTTAACTTTCTGGCTGATGCTACTGGAATGGGCACAGAGGGGTTGTGTTACTTGCACATCCTCTCTTCCAAGGGTTTATTGCCTTCGATCTCATTTCTTACAGGGAAGCAGATAAGTATTTGGGGGCTGGGAGGGGATTCAACAGCACACAGCTTCTGTCCCAGACGTGCTGAGGGTGAGGAGGCTGGACTCAGGGGAGCCCCTGGCAGGGTTGTCCCTTTGGGCTCTGCAATTGCTTTTCAGACTTCTAGAGCATGTAAGGAGCTCCAAAAGAAATCTTTATCCCTTACCTAAGTGTAGGCAAGTAGAGAGTGACAATTGTTCTTTATTACTTCATTACTTTGATATAGAGAATTGATCCTACCCTGGATTGACTGGCCACATGACCTCACCCTTTGCAGGTGAATGTTCCATGATATATTCTGAAGCACCTCTACAGTGCTTGGTCTATGGTGCAGGTAGTGAAGAGCCTGTGGTGGCTTTACCTCCTGCAGCTGGTGGTTACAGCCCCCTCAGCTGAGCACACGACCACCCCTGGGCAGTTCCAGTGCCGAGTAAATCATAGTTGTTCAAACCCCTTTCCCAACGTGGCTATAATGCTGCTCTGCCAGCCTACACTGCCCTTTCTGAGGATGCCACCTCCTTACCCTGACTGTGAACTTACAGGAGGCTTAATTTTACCTTCTTATGCTGCAGCTACCTGTGCCCTCTGCACTCCCTCCGTCTGTCACCCTCCTCTGCAGTGGGTCTATCAAACAGCACGTGTTGGATGAAATAGATATATTCTTTCTATTTATGATTGAGTGTAATAAAGTCTGTCTCCTGTGCCTTCCAGGTGGCTTTTGGACATGCAGCATTTAGTGTGTGAAGTGATTGATCTCTGATCTTTAAAATAGAGCTGTGAAGACTGTGGTGAATTTGCATGCATGGTGAGTATAAAGCCAGGAGATAGCAGCTCTGAAACTCTCTAACCCCTGCCCTTCATTTCCTTCTGTTGAGTTTTCCCTGTCTGCCGAGGGGCGCAGGCGTGATTTATGTATAACCAGAGCAGCCTCCAGTGGTTGGATCCATGAACTTTCCCGAGCTGCCCTTCAATCTTCGCTCACCTGTGGGGTTTGCAGAACCCAGACCTGATTCCTCCCTGCTCCAAGTGCAGCCGAGGAGAAGTGGGGAGAGCTGGGAGCAGCAGGTGCCCTGTTTATTCTGCTGGGAGCCGCTTTCGTCCCTGCTGGAGCTGCAAACAGCTGCTCCACCCTGGCTGCCGCGGGCCTGCTGTGTGCAGCAGCTTCGGACAGATCCCGGGATAGCAGAGCTGCCCGTGCCAGTGTCCACCCCTGGGGTGCCAGCAGCACCCCCTGCAGCAGGCACGTCTGCCAGGCAGGGGTAGAGGAGATCTCTGCCAGTGCCCTTGACTGGGGGAGCCAGGTCCTACCTCTCTGCGTCTCCATAGCTGCGCTTCCACGTAATCTGTGTCTGCTGAGGACCAGAGGAGACTTCTCAGTGGGCTCAGGCATCATGGAGTGATAAAGGTCCCAGGGAAGTGAGGCTGTGGGACACTCTTGTGTCCTGTCCTGCAGCTGGATGCTTCCCGGGTGGAACAGCTTTGAGAGAACCGCTGCCAGGAGAGAGTGTTTTGGGAGTTGTCTTTTAAATTCTCTCCCTGTGTCTTGGTGATGAGGTCTCTGAGTGGGTTTTGCTTCTCAGGGCCCTTGGAGGTGGGACAGGCGAGAGACAGAACTCTGACCTGAGGGTGATGAGGAGGAGGTGGGGACACTGAGCCAGGTGTATGTGAAAGTCACAACAAAGCCCAGACTGCATCGGTGTCCCTGCCGAGCCTGCAGACCAGCTCCAGTGCTCTGAGTGGCCTCTTGTCTTCAAGGACAGGAGCTTCAGAAGCAGTGTACTGAGCTGATAAATCCTGCCAGGGAGCAAGGAGCAGCTCCGTCTCTGCTACAGCGCCGATGTTTATGGAAAACAAGGAGAGGAGGTGAAGCAAAGAGATCTGCTTTGTGTCTAAAAAACTTCCCTGAGAGAAAGATAGATTGCTGACACTTTTCCTTGATGCAGCTGCCCAGGCATTTCAAAGCATCTGAGATTTCATTATCTAAGAAGCAGTCACTGGCTTTGTTGGGGACTTCTGGCTGCCTTACAAAGCAATTCCAGTATTATTATTGGAATAAAAACAGAACAACTACTAATCCTCTGTTTAAATGACCAGTGAGTTCCCTGCAGGCAATGCTCTGCCAAAAGACTTATCCACCTAATTTTATTTCATGTAGGTTTTTTAAATTCAGATTTAACCTTTTGTGATGGGGGTTGTAGGCACCTCTGTTTCCAAGCACATTTTACAGACTACGGGGAATGTAATTCCCTGGTGCTGGGGGGAGGGGGCCTCTGCTTCTTTATGCTGCAGGTGTCTTGCAGAGCTGTGAAAGTGCAAATTTCCTTTTAGGTGACTCGACCCCTGTTTTTTGGAGGGGAGCTGCCCCACGGAAGTGCAAAGCTCAAGCCTTCTGCAGGTAAGTGGAATCAAACCCCTTATTCAGGGTACAGGAGAGGCTCTTCCCAAGCTGGCAGTGTCACAGCAGTGAAATCCTGCTCACTCAGTGGGGACAGCGAAGCCAGCCCTCACCCAGCACCTCCCAGGGTCTGTCCCTCGCTGTCGCCTGGGAGACCGGCCCTGGAGGAGCTGGAGCAAACCATGGAGGAAGGGGATAAATCAGGACTCTGGGTGTTGCAGAGGCCAAAGGGTGGAACCAGCGACTGCTCCTCGCTGCCTGTTGCTTGGGAGCAGAGACAGCTGGAGGCAGGGCAGCTTTTCGTGAGGGCAGGAGCTTTTGGAGGCCATGGCAGGAGAGCAGGAGGCTGCTTGGGGCCAGCCTGTGGGGCTGTGCCTGGTAGCTCTGGCTCTCTGTGGCTGGAGCTGCTGGCAATGTAGCAACCTGTTTACAAAGGCCTGGAGGGAAAGGGCGAGGGGCAATGGTTTTAAATTAGAAAAGAGTGGATTTAGATTGGATTTAAGGAAGAAGTTCTTTACCATGAGGGTGCTGGAGCACTGGAACAGGTTGCCCAGGGAGGTGGTTGAGGCCCCATCCCTGGAGACATTCAAGGTGAGGCTTGACAAGGCTCTGAGCACCCTGCTCTAGTCACAGATGGCCCTGCTCTCAGCAGGGGGTTTGGACCAGATGAGCTCTAGAGGTCCCTTCCAGCCCAGACAGTTCTGTGATTCTATGACCTGACATGTCACATCTGCTGCCCCAGCGTGGCTGATGGGCATGGAGCCGCTCAAAACTTCACAAACCTACTGAGGTTGTGTTCTGGGAAAGCCACCAGTTCAGCTGAAAACAAACCAGGAAATGTTCCTGGGTTTTAATCAAATAGGAGTGGAGGTGGGAATACTTCTTAGGATATGTCAAAACAGCTTGTTTCGAATCTTCCTCGGGTTGGTTTTCCCAGCACACTCCTACTTTCTGATTTGAGTCAAACTTTTAAATTGAAAAAGCCAGCACTTCAAAGGGAAAAGGAGGATATTCTGCCTGGAAAATATTTAACTGAAATATTGCAGCACTTCTGAAATGAATGGTGTAATTTAGAAAATGTCAAAACAAAAAGCTTCAATCTTTGGAGTTTACTCTTTTTTTTTTTGTTCTTTTTTTTTCTTTCTTTCTTTTTTTTGGCCCCACAGAAGAAAGTATTCCCTGACTTTGACATGAATTTGTAAATAGTCTGTCATCTCACCACATACATCCCCCCCTAGCCTATTCTCTTAGCGAATGAAGACAATGTCAGTAAGCTGTGGCTCTGCCAAAGAGACCCTAGCGAGGGGGGAGGTCAAGGTCAGCTGTAAAAAACAGACGAAGGAGCATCCTCCAGAGATGGCTACGGATTTATGATCTGGGTAATCGTGTCATCAGCACCACTTCTTCAGCTTTTTCTTCTCGCCTTCTCCGCACGCCTGTGGCTTTTTGGTTTGCTGGAGGAGGAGTGAGAGAAAAGCTGTCAGGAGAATTTTGATATGTTATTGTTGCTGTTGTTTCTGTCTGCGTAGTAATGGGCACTTGTGCGTACGCGTGTGGATGCCTCCCTGCGAGCTTGGCGGTTGTGTCCGTCTCCCTCATTCCTCCCCTACCCATCCATGCACAGCATGATATAAACAAACCTGCCTCTGGACATGTCATGGCTTAAAATAGATGTTCATACATCAGCCTTTCCACAGCAGCGGCGGCAGCAGCAGGAAGACATGGCCGACTGGATCTGACTGCCACACTCGCTTTGAGCCGAGAAATCACAGCCCTCCTCACAAAGGTAACGGGGTGGGCGTCTCCTTCCTCCTGCGTGTCTGTCTGTCTGTCTCTGCGGAGTGTGCGGGGCTGAGCAGCCTGCGCTCGTGCAGCGATGCCTCTGCGGAGCTCGCTCTGTGCATCTAGGCAGGCTCGGGCTGTTTCTCCCCTCCCTCCGAGCGTGGCACGACTGGCAGAGGGGTTCTGGAGACAGCCATGAGCGAGCTCGGGGGAGCGGAGTCCGAGCCCCCAGGCTTGGCTGCCAGAAAGGAGGGGTACGGCCAATGCCTGCGGGGCTTTTGGGTGCCAGGAGTGCTTTGGGGTCTGTTCTGAGGTCTTGGCTGGGGGGCAGTTTCTCTTCCCCTGCAGCACTTTGGGGGAGGCTGGCACGCTGTGTGCTGGGGGTGGGATGCTGGGAACCAGCTTCGGCCCTGAGGTTTCTGGAGCTACATCCCAGGACAGACGGGGACTGTGATTTTTCTGGCCAGCTGTAGCAGTAAGAGGGTCTGCTGGCTGGTTACAGCCTCATACTGATGATTCAGTTGCTTTTTTTTCAGACCCTTCTGTTGTTTGTTTGTTAATGCTGCCCGGGGCTGGTGGCATGTGGCTGTGCTGCAGCCAAGGTCACACAAGATTTGAGGGCCTCAGCGCATGGCCACGCTGGTTGCCTTCTCCAGGTGGGGTTTGCCAAGTCTGAATTCCCAGCCTGAAGGAGTCCAGAATTCATCAGGGCAGGGGAGATGTGCGAGGGCGAGGTCTGGCCCGTACCCCGTGCTGGGGGAGCATGGTGTGCTTGGTGCCAGGGGTGAGTGGCACGGGCAACACCCCAGGATGCCAGGCAGGGTCTGAAATGCTATCCTGGAACAGGGAGTGGGGGGGAGGACATCCATGAGTCTCTCTGGCCTCTCTCTGTGCTCTCCATGCCCTTGCAATGTTTTCCTCCTCTGCACGTTGCCAAGAAATGGCTGGAGGCTTATTCCTTCTGCACCACTGGCTGCTGGCCGGCGCCTTAGGCAAGACATCAGAGCCGACAGACATGCTCTGACCCAGCCCAAGGTCACTGCGATTCCTCCTCCGAGTCCCAGATACAACCAGCCAGTGCTGAGCTGCTGCTGGGGGGGCTGTGGTGGGACACTCTGTGGACACCTTCCAGGGGAGCTCAGGGCAGCAGCAGTGATGGTGGGAAGGAGAATTGTATTCTGGTGTCTGGGGGTTCTGTTGGTGGGGCAGCAGCAAAAAAACCTGGCAGCTCTGACAAACATCTGGCTGCAGGGCCATTAACTGCTCCACGTGGGTCAGGCTGTCCAGGGAGATTTCTTGCAGATGTGTGACAAATATCAGTGTGACCTAAAGGTTTCAGAGCAGAGCTTCGTCCTGGAGGATGCACTCTGTAAAATGAGCTTTCTCATCCCCTGAAATTAACTCTTCCCACCTCAAACCAGTCCTGAGTATTCAAGGGGTTAATCCTGCCTCTCCCTTCTCAGAGGTGTTTGTGCCTGGTCTGGAGGAGTCTGGGTCCTGGCCAGACTCTGCACGGTTCCATATGGAATCCTCCACCTGTCTGGGGGCTTTTCCTCCCCAGTCCTGGTGGCTTGCCCAGACCTGGCTGCTTTTCATCGCTTCTGATCGCAGGTTGGCAGCATCAGTTCTCGGGCTGGCATCGTCCCGCTGGCAGGCAAAGCCCCAGAGCCAGCTCAGAAGGAAGGTGGTCCTGTGTAAAACACCTCTTGCCAATGTGGCCTCAACCCAAAGTCGTGGGGCTGGAGCAAAACCTCAGCCTGTGGAGGCTCAGCAGTCTGGCTGCCTCTCTGGCTTCTCTCAGCAGCCCTGGCATTGTAAACTTCTCCCCAGCAGTATTGCTTCTTGGAAGGGAGTGTAGGTGATACTCTGTCTCACACTGGGAACCACTGGGTAGCTGACTTGACACATCCCTCTCCTCAGGAAGGTGAGAACTGGCTGCTTCGGGTGGGTATTTCTACAAAAGGGATGGAATGAGAGGTCCCCGGTTCATTTAATGGCATCTCCACTGCTTCCATGACAGGACCGTGGGTGGCAGCAGCAGCAGAAGTGACCTCCAGGCCACCCTGCGGCCTTCGCGAACCCACAGGTATGCCGTGTGGGTCTCGGCAGCTCCAATGGCTTTCCTGTCGAGGTTCTCCAGGAACGGCACCAGGTCACCGAGCCGGAGCTCACGGGAGGAGCGCAGCAACCACCCCATCCTCAGCGTCTTTGAGCTCGAAAGGTTGCTGTACACGGGCAAGACAGCCTGTAACCATGCTGATGAGGTCTGGCCAGGACTCTACCTGGGCGATCAGTATGTATCAGAAGGGGATGAGAACTGGGGGGGTGGGGAGCAGTTGGGGCTGCTTTTTTATGAACTGGGGAAATCTGGGAGGGGGAGGTTGGGACATGTGAGGGAGGAGAGCACGTGATGGGTGGGGTACATCGGGACACAGGAGGAGAAAGGACGTGGCTGTGCAGGGTGCTGCTGTGGTGGGTTAGGTGGAGTGTCTGCAGAGACGGTGATTGTGAGATTGACTTCAATAATCTGAAGAGCTTGGCATTTTTCCTTTGCATCCGGCCTCGTCAGATGTAAATGTTTGTCCAGGACAGCCTTTTACACTGTCATTGGAAACAGACTAGTCTAAACTTACTCACCCCTGCGCCGTTTCTGACTCTGTGCAGAGATATAGCGGCCAACCGGCGCGAGCTGGCCCACCTGCGCATCACCCACATCCTCAACGCCTCGCACAGCAAGTGGAGGGGAGGTGCCGAGTACTACGAGGGCACGGGCATCCGCTACCTGGGCATCGAGGCGCACGACTCGCCTTCCTTCGACATGAGCCCCTACTTCTATCCTGCAGCTGACTTCATCCACCAAGCGCTGAACGAAGGTCAGTGGTAAAGATTTCTGGGAGAGAAGTGGGGAGCAGGGGTGGGAAGAAACTTCCCTGGGCAGGTGGAGAGATAGATTGACAGGTGATTGTTAAATTTCTTAGAAACAAAGATATTTCTAGCCTGGGATGGTGCCACCTGCACTGGATCCCCTCCTCCAGAGAGGGGAACAGGCTAGATGAGGGCACTGGCCCTCCCTGGTCACAGCCCCAGCCCGTGTCCTGAGCTGTGGCTGGTCCTGTTCAGTCCGTTTTGGTAAATCACGGTACACTGATACCCTCTGTGGGTCACAGTCATGCTGTAACCGGGGCCCTACATCTAAGCCCAGAGGCTGCACGCCTGAGCCACAGCTTCAGGATGCACCGGGGCAAACAGGTGGGTCCTCAGTACGTTTTGGAAGGGGATATTTGCTCTGTTGTGACACAGCCCCTGTGTTTCACCCCCAGGAAGAATCCTTGTGCACTGTGCTGTCGGGGTGAGCAGGTCGGCCACCTTGGTCCTCGCCTACCTCATGATCCGCCACCACATGCCCCTTGTAGAAGCCATAAAGACGGTCAAGGACCACCGCGGTATCATCCCCAACCGGGGTTTCTTGCGCCAGCTGGTCGCCCTGGACAATGCCCTGAGGCTGAAGAGGAGCGCGTGAAGGAGGACAGAGGGGGTTGCGTGGTGGGAATGTTGCGTGCGTGGTGCTCTGAGTGGCAGAGAGAGGGCTTTCCTCACAGTGCAGACGCTTGGCAGCTAATGGGTTACATGCAACTGGCCCTGGGGCCTCGCCCCTCAGTGAAGGGGGTCCCCAGACACTCGCTATTCCTAGTGGTAAAGCATAGGTCCTCAACCTGCAATCTTGCCACCTAGGTAGGCCTAACTATAGCCTCCTTCCCAGCCTGCTCACTCCAGGATGCCTCTGGAGGGACGCAGCCCCCTTTTGCAGGTTACTCTGTATCCCTGTTGGCTCCAGGAAGCTTCAAGGCTTCCTTCTCCCATGTGGCAGATGCGTTTGCCAAGCCTGTCCTGTCCCTCCCTCCCAGGAGACTGAAGCTCTGTGTGTTCCTTGTCTCATTTCCCGTTCGTTCTTGGTCTGTGTAGCAATGTGAATTCGGTCTGGTGTGTGGGCTCAGGCAAACAGGCCTCTCGTTGTAGTGTTTGTTGTGTCCTCCATGCCTGGTGTTAACCTGTAAAAAATAAAGGCAGCGCTAAGGAAAAAGTTTTGCCCATCCCTTGTGTGCTTCGGGACAGGCTCGATGTGTTCAGGCTGGGATCTGTCGCAGGAGCCACCCCGAGTAGTCTGGGCTGAGATGGACCCGAGTCCTCCTCGGGCCGGGGGCTGAACCTGCAGACCCTGCTGGTGGCCAGTGCCTCTGCTGGGCCTCCCCACTCTTCTTTTTCCAGCAGTAGGGGCAGAAAGGTGGGCTCCTGGTGGAATGCGGAGCCGGGCCGGCAGACACCAGGATCACCATCCATCACGAGGTGGCGATGTCGGTCTCCCAAAGGCAGGCACCAGGCTGTCACCCAGGCTGGCAGAAGGGCTGGCCGTCCTCCGGGGCCTGCGACAAACACCTTGCCTGCTTGCGGTCGGAATGGGCGAGCTCAGCCCCAGGAGGGTGGCCAGGGTCAGCAGCGAGTGTCTGTAATGCCACAGACCACACGGGTGTTGGGCTGCCCCTGCACACTGCCAGCTCTCATTGTCTGCCCGCTCTTTTTATAGCCCAGTTCTTCCTCCGCTTCCTGAGAACACGCGAAGCACCGCTCTGCTGCCGGCTGTACCTTGTGCTGCGGTCACAAACACGGCGCGAGAGGAGCCCCGGGGCCACGCAGGGTGAGTGGCTCGGCTTGGGGCACACCAAGACCTCTGCTGTGGCCCCCATTGCTGATAACTGGTGGCCCCGAGCAATCCTGCTCTGGGGAGCACCTACCTTAACATAATGCTCAACTTAAATAGGGAGAGCAAAGTTTAGTTTGCAGAAGCCGTGGTGTCCTCTAGCTGTGGTGTGCAGCTCCTGGGCTGGGGACTCTGCTCTTACAGGCCCCTGAGGTGCTCAGGACACGGCACCAGCCTAGAAAAGCACGGGCAGAACAAATTGGCTGCTGGCAGCAGGGCCAAGGTTACCCCGAGCAAGGGCTGCAGACACCGAGACAGGGAGGAACTGGTGTTGGGCAATGCACAGGGGCTGGTCATGCTGGGTGCTGCTGGATGTGCCAGAAGCTTCAGCCAGGGGTGGGATTGCAGCTTTGGCAAGGTCCTGAGGGCTGTAAAACGCCTCCTGTCTGGTTTTGCAATTCTGCTTTGTGCTCCTTGTTCCTGCGAAGCTCCCCTTGTGCAGCCTGCTGGTGATCGGCCCCCGAACACAGAGCGGGGCAGCTGTTGGCAAAGCTGGGAGCTGGGATCAGGGAGGCTCTGAGCACCACGGGGGGATTGAGTTTGGAGGGTCAGCAAATGAATGCAGAGAGCAAAACCACTGCCAGTGCCCGGGGTGTGCTGTACCTCACTGGGTGTCTGCAGGGGCTGGGCACCTGCGCTGGGGAATCAAAGTGTAGTGTGGGGAAGCCTCCTGATTTCAGGAGGGCTGTCAGACCCCCTGCAGCCACCGGCAGCAGGAATGTGCCTGGTCCTTGGAGCTGCTGATGGAGGAGCACAGACAGAGCCTGTGACGTTGCCATCCCTGATGTGGGGCATGTAGGGGCACACGGAGATGTTTTGTAGCCCTGTGCTGCCTGTCCTGCCGCCCTCGAGGTCACCAGTCCCCTGCAGGGTCTACAGTTTGGGTGGAGATGCTGATCACATCCAAAACCACCTCCTGCCCAAGACTGAGAACCACCAGGAGCTCAGGGCCCCGGGGATGTTCCCCCAAAGGGCTGGTGCATACGCGAGGACGGGCTGAGCTCCAACCAGGTACCATGGGAGGCGAGTAATCCAGCCCTGGGCCATCGAATCCCAAACTGGTTTGGGTGGAAAGGGACCTTTCCAGCTCATCTGGTCCAACCCCCTGCAGAGAGCAGGAACATCTGCAACCAGAGCAGGGTGCTTAGAGTCTGTAATTCTGTGAAAACGTGCGTGGTAAGAAGGCAGCTGGCCCTGCCCCAGCCCCGGGGCTCTCCGGGGTGCTCGGCTCTGCTCCCGCCGCGGGGGCGGCTCCGGGGGGGACCGGGGCGGGGTTTGCGATTCGGGGCCGCTCCCGGCTGCCCGGCCCGGCCCAGCCCCGCTCCGCTCCCGGTCATGGCCCCGCGCCGCGCTCGGTGGAGCTGCTCCGGCCCCGGCCCCGTGGAGCCGCTCCCGGATGCCCCCGTTCCAGTGGTGCAAGGGTGAGAGCGGGGTCCGGGGGGGCTGTGGGGCTGGGGTGTCGCTCCCCTCCCTCCTTCCCGGGGGGGACGCTGAGGGGTGGGAGTCTGGGGGGGAGGGCAGCATTCCCCCCGCCCCCCGGACCCTCCGTGCAGCTCGGCAGTGTTTCGCCTCCCGGCTGGTCCCTGCTTGCCCCGTCCCCTTCCCTCGGCTCCGGGCTCTGGCGGGTCCCCGGGACCCCCGGTCCTGCCGCCCTGAGGCTGCCCGGGGCGGGGAGCAGCCGGGGGAAGGGTTTTATTTCCAGAGCAGCGAGTCTCGCTGGGTTCCCCTGACTAACGCCAGTCGCTGCGAAGGGGGGAAAAAACCCCCAACCCTCTTTTGTGTGCCCCCAGAAGTGGAATAAACTTATTTTTAACGCCCCCCAGACAAGGCCCCGGCTCTTCAATCTGTTGTTCGCTGTTCAGAAATTCTCAGGAACGTGGAACTGAGTTTGCACATGCGAGGGGGGGTTGGTTTAAGTGAGAAGCGGTTTATTTTTATGACTAAGTAGCTGGGAAGCTGCGCTGGGAATTCTACCATCAAAGCCCTGCCTGAGCAACAAAGGCTGGGTTCTTTTAATTTCTGAAAGGGTTACAGCCTTTGAAGCTAAATATAATGCAACCAGTGGCTTCCTCTCCTGTAACACATACCTTGTGTGTTCTTGAGCAACTGGGGGGGTAAGGCGGCACTGGTGCTGCAGGCGCTTAGTCCCGGACGCGGGGGGAGCGCCTGGGTTTCCATTGCACGGGGCGCAAGCAGAAAATGCAAACTTGGCTGCGGTAAAGAAACATCCTCAATGAGAGAGGCTTTGCTTCTGGAGGGTCTGAGCAGCCGCAGCTGTCGCCGCTTTCCCGAGGCACGGGCTTTGGGAAGCACCGAGAACAGAGCCCACCCTTGTTCAAAGGCCAAGATGTGGGTTTAGGAGACCAGCCGTGGGCGTTCGGCTTGTACGTTTTGGCTTTAAGCCCTGAGTTTGCAACTACTGAAATCAGCAGAGTCCATCGGAATTGCTTATCTGTGCGCTCTGAAGGACCTTGGCAGAACTGGGGCCGATAGTGTAAATAAGACCCAGTAGAGAAAATCCCAATTTCAACCTAAACAGACGGATTCAAAGTATCTTATCAGACGGTGCGTACTGCGCTGCCCTGGTGCTGCAGCTCCTCTTTTATGTCTCTCTTTGTCCTCCCGTTGCTCAGCTGTAGTTTGGGGGACTTTGCAGTCACCGGGCTGAGCTGGGTAACTTGATTTGTAGGGGAGCTGGTTATCCCCCCTGCAGAGCTGCTTGTCTGAGGGGCAGCTTTTGTAGGAAGCCTATTGCAGCATCACAGCAAAATTTATATGGAAGCTGGCCTCGCTTTTCTGATGCAAAGCCCACAGCTTTTGTGTGGGAGGAGAAAGAATGGTTTTATTTAATGACCTGCTGAGTTTTCCATTTGTTTTATTGAACGAGAATTGGGGTGAGGGAGAAACTCTGCTCAGCAAAAACCCTGTGCCTGCGCAGTACGGGCAGATACTATTTGTCCTGACTTGAAATACTGCAAAATATGGCAAACTGGTGTCCAGAGGCCCAGACCCTGCGGCCTTTCTGGAGCACAAGGGTCTGCACTTGCGGAGTTGGTGACCGGGCTGTCCGGTGGTGTTGGGACAGAGTTGTGTTGTAGGGTTTGGTGTTGGGGGGAATCACCTCGTTAGCCCACTCAACCTGCAGCGCCGCGGGTCCTCCGCACAGCTTGCGGCAGGGTGTTGAGCCAGCTCAGCACTTAAATCTACCAGGGAGCCATGCGGGGAGGAGGAGGAGAGGGAGGGGTGGAGGTGCAACCCACAGCCCCTCAGGTCAAACTGCACCTTTGCCGCTTTTGCCTTACAAAGGGGAGGTAGCGCAGTCTGCATGAAACGCTTTGCCAACAAAACGAACCACGTTTCTGATCAGCCTTGTAGTGAGAAGGCTCCAGAAAGTCAGGCGCGTGTCTGTAGGCACCTTCACAGATGTTCAGTGGTCCGTCCTTTCTCATTTTACACCTAAGTAATTGCTGCAGCACGCTGCTGTCAGAGATTATGGTTTCAGATCCAAAACTGGTAGACTTAAGCTGGTGAAATGGGTGGTTTGGGTTTGGTGCCCATCAGGTCTTCATTTCCTGTTGGTTAAAACCAGATTTGATCCATTCCTCTCGTAACTAAAAATATGAACGCCTTTGTCAGGCGAAGGGCTTTGTGTTAATCAAAACCATCGCTCGGCCAACGCACCCACCACGTCGCCGAGCTCTCGTGGGGAGGAGCGGGAGGGGAAGGGGCTGGCCAGGCTTGGGAGCACCTCGCTTTTCAGGGAGGCTGCATTGCCTCGCTGAGACCCGCTGCTCGAGGGCTTGTCCTGGCAAGACCTTCTCATCTCGGCTGAGCTGATGGCTGCTGCTCGACCAGGAAAGGGCACTTCCCCGGAGCCGCGCTCGCTGCTCAGCACCACAGCCTGGAGCTCATGAATTCTTGAAAGCCTCTTTAACAGGAATGAGCCTCGCTAAGCTGGTGAGTCTAAATTTAGCCTTTCCAGCTGTGTTGAGGCTGGCAGGGACGTGTTAGACCAGCTCCTCTCTGCTTCCTTCAGCACGGGGCTGCAAGTTACACCATCTCTTGTTCCACCTCAGCTTTTTCCCCGCCGCTTGACTGTCTCTCTCGTGGTGCCCACGTGGCTTTTACACGCAGCTTTTGCCACCTGTGGGGAGCGTGGGCATCTGACGTGGAGCAGAGCTCAGCAAGCAGCTTGGGGGATTGGGGAATTACAATTTCTGCCCCATGGGATGGGGCAGTGTGGGTACTGGAGGGACAGCCCCGTGCAGAGGAGCCATATCTGGGTGTGATGTTCAGGAGTTTGTATGCTGGGTTTTGAAGCCCTTAAGATAAGCGCAGAGGGATGGACTGGGGAGGTTACTGTGAGGTTGGGAGGGTTTGTTTTCCTCTGGGCTCTCCTTCCCAGCCTGCTTCTCCTGGAAAACCTCTGGGATACATGTCCCAGCCTTTCCCTGCTCTCTGCAGAGCCGATTCTCCTTAGACAAGGGCTCTTCCATCACAGCTGCCCATGGAGCAGCTCCAGGTCATCCCTCACAGGCTGGTGCAGAGCTGCAGCTCAAGCAGAGCCAACGCTGACCGTGGGCAGCAGCAGCAGCCCTTAGGGCCCCGCTTCCCTCGCCTCTCACGAGGCTGGAACTCGGGTTTGGGCTGTTTCTGTCGCCGTGGCTCGGAGGGGAACGGCTGGTGCTTTTCAGCAGATTGTTGGAATAGCTCTCAGTTGGAAACACATAGGAAGAGTTATTGTTTCGCTTGTGACCCGTTATTGTTACCACAGCCCTCCACTCTCTGTTTGTCCAGCTTCGACCGAGGCTTCCTCCGTCCATCAGCAGCTGCTCTGCAGCCTGTGTCCCCCAGCACGTGCACCAGCGTTACCTCATTTAGTTGCTCGGTGGTTTTTTTTCAGAGCTGATAGATGACTCTTGTGGTGGTTTTTTTTTTTTTGGGGGGGGAGCATTTCTCAATCATTTCCAGCAGGGAAATGGAAGAGAATAAATAACCTTTCCTATTGTCTTTTCCTGCACCTGGTGGTCTCAAGAGCAGAAGGCTGGGAGAGGAGGACCTGGCAAACAAATCCTCCCTTTCTCGCTCTGTAGACGGGGTGGCTGATGAATCGTCTCCGGCGATTACAAGAGGCAAAGATCAGCAAGTGACTCTGCCCTCTGTAGCAGGAAAAAACCCATTTCCTATGATCCAGACTCTCGTCTGGTGCCTGCCCCAGCTGCACAGCAGCAAACCGAGGTCCCCAGAGCCGGGTGCCTCACTGGCCATGGTGGCTTTGGCCATTGCCTCAGTGGGCACATAAATTCAAAGCTCACTGCAAAGCAGGTACCTGGGAATAGCTGGCAATTGAGTGTCCCAGGGCAGGATCACACCCCGGGGGTGCCGCCTGCCCATCCTGCTTGGGGTCCCCTTGCTCTGCAGATGGGCTGGGTCTCCCTCGAGCGGCTGCGGTGGAGCCTGTGCTGCTGCCTTCGCTCCCCATCGCAGCAGGGGGGAACCAGATGGACCAAAGCTGCGATCTCGCCCCTTGTGCAGAGGTTTCTGCCACCCGCTCTCTTCCTGCCTCTGCTCTGCATGGTGGAGGGCAAATTTCATCCTCTCATGAGAAACAGGCAGAGGATTTTCGTGGGCTGTAATTAAACCCAGAAGTGTTTCTGTAGGAGCTTTTTGAAGAGATTGTGCAGCACGGGAACAGAGGGTGCTGAGCAGAAGGGGCAGGGAGAGATGCTCCGCGGAGCACAGATGGGGATCAGGGGCTGCTCTCCTTTAAAGTCCCATCTGAGTGAGATCTGATGAGAAATCAAAGCTCCAGCTCTTGTGGGACCAGCATGATTCTGAGACATAAAAAGCAGTGCTTATTGAGTGCCAGAGACTGACTGCATCAGCTCCCAGCAGAGGCAGCTGCAGTGGGTCTGGTATTTCCGTGCCTTTCCCCTGCTCTGTTAGCTGGGGACCCTCCTGGGGTGGCCACATTGTCACCAGCTCTGACACCCTCCTCCACTCGTGGTGAGATGCGGTGGCCCAGGCAGCGGCGCGTGGCCCGTGTGTGCCAGCGCCCACAGTTTGGATCGGAAAGGGGATTCAGTCGCTGCGGTGCTGAGCGTGCTCCTGCACAGCCCCAGCTCCTGCACAGCCCCAGCTCCTGCACAGCCCCAGCGCTTCTCCCGGCACCAAGGACAAACCAGCCACTTGCTCTTTCTGGCTCCCATGGAGCAATGACAGACACCAACTGTTCTTGTTTTTAAAGCTCTCTTTTTTTTTGCTTTTGCTCTGTCCTTCCCTAAATCCCCTTTCAGCCTTCATGTGTTTCTCTGGAGATGAAAGCACGGGGCCTTCTTTTGTCCCAGATGCCCAGATCCTGCCCGGGGTACGTTTGAGCTGTTGGATAAAGAGTTTTGTGACTATAGAAATGCAGCGGTGTCTGGTGCCTGTGCCGTGCTGAGCTGCTCTGAGGGACTGCTGCTCTTCCTGGGGAGATCTCCCAACTCGCAGGCCACGAGACAATGGCTTGGAGTTGGTTTCTGCCCACTTTGCAAACTCCAGAGGGGATGGAGTCAGCCCAGGCTCTCTCCACTCTCACAGCACAGCTTCTTCCCTCCTAAACGCTGACTTTTCCCTTTCCCCCAAAGGGTGCTCCTGCAATCTGGGGCTGATTTATACCAGTAAACCCTGCACAATGCCCCCCATCACGTTCCAGGACCTGCCACTGAACATCTACATGGTCATTTTTGGTACCGGCATCTTTGTCTTCGTGCTCAGCCTCATCTTCTGCTGCTACTTCATCAGGTGAGCCGGGGAGCTGTGGTGGTGGGACGGCACCCCTGGGACATCCCCAGCCCTTCCCAGCACCCTGATGTTTTGTCCCAGATCATGGGAGCTGCTCATTGTAAGGAGCTGCCCCGAGGAGCGGGACCGGCCACCCGCCGCGCTCGGGCCAGGCCTGATTGTGGTCCCCACAGTCCCCTGCGGCCAGAGCGGGGCAGGAAACGCAGGAAGGGGCTCTTGTTTTTCAGGGGACCGCTCAGAGGGACGCATTGTGTTGGGCAGGGAAGGAGCGGTGCTGCGCGGGAGAGGATGTGTCTGTACATTGCACTCCCTGTTCGGGGAGGGCTATTTTTAAACCCAAAGCCGAGGCAGCAGCTGCCGTTTCTGCAGGGCTCGGGTGGCTCAGTGCTGCCCTGCGGGATGCCCCGGCTCCACTGGAGTCTCTCAGCCGTTTTTGGGGCTGTGCAAGCGTGTCTCGGTGCCTTGGTGGGAGGAGCAGCTCTCTGAGCGGTCTCCCTTCTCCCCATGGCATGCTGGGTTGCTCTGCCAGGCGGTTTTCCCCAGCACCCTCACCCTGGCCAAGGTCACAGTGGGGCTGGGAGCTGCGGGCGGGCGAATGCTGGAAATAGAGCCCTTCCTGCACCGTGAACGACTTCCTAAGGCAAACAATCGGGGCTGCTGGCCCTTATCGCTCCCTGCTGCCGATTCCTGCCGGCGCTGGGGGAGCAACTGGGCCCTGCGGTGCTGTGGGAGCAGCTCTGCCCGGGGCACGGCCAATGGCACGAGCGCAGCTTTGGAGGTGCTTGTCCCCAGCCCCTGTCTGGGGAGGATTCGTTCCCCCGATTTCAGGTGCCTCCTGAGTATTTTTGGCTGCTTTGTTCAGACGTGACCCCCGAGGATGCTGAAGAACTCACAGAGCCTTTTTTCTCCCCCTCTCCAGCAAACTGCGGCACCAGGCTCAGAGCGAGCGGTTCGGGTACAAGGAGGTAAAGTCGACGGTGGTTTTCTGCACGGGAGTCCCCGCAGTGATTTGGGGCCGAGCGGGAGGTGGGACAGGCAGGTGGGGACGCAGCGGGGACCGATGCTGCTCGTCCCAGCCGGGTGCATTCAAAAGCGGTGTGAACAGGACACGCTGCCCGCTGCCCCTGGGCTCCACCTGCCCCTGCCAGGTTCACTTCCTGGCAAAATCCATCCTGATGTGAAATCCTCTGCCTCCTTTTCTCTCTCAGGTGGTTTTGAAGGGTGATGCCCGGAGGCTGAACGTGCACGGGGTGAGCGGCACTGCCTTGGGGTTGGGGTGGAGCTGGGGCTGATGGGATGGTGCTCCAGAGAACATCTCCTCTGCCCCATGGGGTCGAAGGTGGCTCACAGGCAGAGTAGGGCTGGGCTGTGTATGGGGAGGGAAACCCCCTTCCTGGGGGCAGTTTGTGAACTGGGATGAACTCCCAGCTGGAAATACCCAGGAAGAGGCACCACAGCAGTGGGCTTTCCCCGGCCACAGCATTCTGGGGTTGTTGAGCTTGCAGAAAAAGAGGAGTAAAGGAGGAGCCTGGAGAAAACTCCCTGGCAGGAGGTTGGAGCCAGGGGAGGTCGGGCTCTGCTCCCAAGGGACACGTGACAGGACAAGAGGAACCGGCCTCAAGTTTCCACCAGGGGAGGTTTAGGTTGGAGCTGAGGAACAATTTCTTGAGCCCCCTGCAGGGTTGTCCAGGGCTGTCCCAGGCTGCCCAGGGCAGGGGTGGAGTCCCCGTGACCCCTGGAGGGGTTTCCAAGCCCCCTGTGGAGCTGTGGTGCTGAGGGCCAGGGGTCAGTGGTGCCCTGGCAGCGCTGGGGAGTGGTTGGACTCCCTGAGCTGAAAGGGCTCTGTCAACCCCAACCAGTCCATGATTCTGTGATTTCTGGTGGGAGTGGGGCCACGTGCGGGCATCGCGCTGGGTCCCACATGTTCACACCCACCCTCCCCCTCTGTCTCACCTCCCACAGCAGACCTGTGCCGTCTGCCTGGAAGACTTTAAGGTGAAGGAGGAGCTGGGGGTGCTGCCGTGCCAGCATGCCTTCCACAGAAAGTGAGTACGGCCACGGTGGGCTGTGCGGAGGGGATGTCCCCAGTGGGGCTCTGCCTCCTCCCATGTCTCTGCCCCGCAGGTGCCTGGTGAAGTGGCTGGAGGTTCGCTGCGTGTGCCCCATGTGCAACAAGCCCATGGCGGGCCCGGCGCAGCCCCGCGCTGGCATCGGCACCCTCCTGGATGAGCTGGTGTGAGCAGCCCCCGTTCCTCGCCAGCCGTATCCACGCGGGGCCGTCACAGGACCGTGGCTCCCCTGGGGTGTCCACGCAACGGCATCACCCAACCTTGCGTGTCCCAGGGGGAGTTGAAGAGCTCGTCTGGAAGGATTCGGGACTTTCCCAGTTGGGATTTTTCAGTCGTGGGTCGTTGGGGTTTTTTGGGTGGGAGGGGGTTGGTTGGTTTGTACATTACCCCAGTTGTGCTCCGCTGGGGTCACCTGTGGAGAGCTGAGCCCCACGGTGCGGGCGGGGGCTGCAACCCCCCGGGTCCTTCCTCCCCCTTTGCTGCCCGGAGTATTTTTGTACCTGACCCTCCCAGGCTCCGTGGGGCTGGGGGGCGGGATGTACAGTTTTGTGTAAAATAACCATTAAAAGGACAATTTCTCAGCTGGGCTGAACTGGGAGCTCATGGGGGCCAGCGGGGTGCAATGAAATCGCTCCAGTGCAGGGACACAGTCCCGCGGAAAAAAGGGCCAGAAATGGGGGAATTCCCTTCAAAAATGTCGCGAACGCCTCAAGGCGCATACTCAGTAGGTGTTTTGAAAACCCCACCTCCTTGACTTTCGTATTATAGCGGTAACATGACGTCACAATGACGCCGCTGACCCCCCGGCGCTCAGAAGGGATTGTGCCACGTCGTAACGCAGGGCGCACATGTCACGCAATTGCGTGCAACTCCCATTCATCATGTAAATGAACCGGAAGGATCAGAGTACTCTTTCCCGCGCCTGATCCAACCGCTGCGCCCCTCACCCTGGGACAGGGCGAGAGACAGTTCCCACAGGGCTACTCCTCCTACCGATGCAGATCCATCTGCATCTACCGGGTCCGCGCTCACAGCCTCTCCTCGCCCTTCTCCGGGCCGCACGGTTCCCTCTTCCCCGATCTCCGCTGTCTCATTACCCATGTTAATTTATTCACAAGTCGCCACGCCCCCCTCGAAACCACCTTTACGGCAAGGACGGTATTTTGCGACAGCGTCTGTCGCGGGGAGGCGGTAGCGCTGCGCTCCGGACGGTTCCGGACGGTCCTGGGGGGTCCCGGGGGTCTCCCCTCGCCCAGCGCCGCTGCCCGCGGCCGGTACAGGGAAGCGCGTTTAAGGTGGTGTGCGCGGGAGTGTTCGAAGGGGTTTTAGAGCGGGGGAAGGGGCCACGCCGAGGGGTGGGAGGTGGCCCTGGGGGTGAGTCGGGCCATGGAGCTCAGCGGCCTGGTGCGAGCCCTGAGGCTGGAGGGGCCGCAGGACCCAGAGCAGCCGTCCCCCGCCGTCCCGCCGGCCGAGCAAGTCCTGCTCCAGATCGGGCTGCTCCTCTCCCAGGAGCCCGGCGGTGCCCCCGGGGCCGGCGTGGTCAGAGACTTGGGCGCGCTGGTGGAAGCCGCGGATGGCCGGTGGCTTTTTGGAGGCGTCAGCCCCGCGGCGCTGGGCGAGCTGGTGGCAGCGCTGAGCGGCTACGCAGCACCCCCGCAGCAGCAGCAAGATGCCCCGGATCTTCCCAGCGAGGACGGCGCGTACGCTGCGGCGGCTGAGAGAGCGGCGGACGTTGGCTCCGTGTTTCTCCGTCTCCTGGCGAAGCTGGAAGCTGCCAAGACCCAGGAGTGTCTGGGCATCCCTGTGGTGGGTCCAATCCTCTGCCATGTGACAGGACCCATCTACATCTTCTCTGCGACGCACGTTGTGGAGAGGCCCTGGACGAACGCGAGGTCTCGGTCGGTGGCGCAGGAGCTGCTGGAGTTGCTGGTTCAGGCTGCAGGCTGTGGGTCGCTGGCTGAATTCCTTCGTGGAAAGAGCGAGGATGAGGAAGGAAGATTTGCAGCAGTGATGGAGCTCCTGAAACAGCAGTTGACCAAGTGAGTGGGAAGGGGAGGGCAGCGGTGGAGAGGGTGGCATTTTGGGCTGGTTTCAGAGTAGGAAATACTTGAAACTTTTAAGAAATGGTGTGAGCTCAGGCACTGCAAGACCCCCAGTGATAAATACGGGACCAAGAGCTTTACAAATAGCCCAATAATGGAAGCGGTGGAGGGTGAGGAATCAGCCAGAGCATGTCATCTGAGCAGCCTAGATGCCTGGGGAATGAGCCTTCACTGAGCTGATCTTTGCATTTCCAGAGACACCTGGAAGCGTAACCCTGCCACAAAGTTCGTGTTCTCCTGGACGCTGCCTCACGTCACCCGGCCCTGGCTTAGCCGTTACCTGGAGCGTGTCCTCCCGCCATCGCTGCTCATCTCGGACGACTACCGGGAGGAGAATAAAATCCTGGGTGTGCGCTGCCTGCATCACATCGTTCTCAACGTGGTGAGGGATTCGAGATCCCTTTCTGGGTGTTGTTTGAAGGAGGGGTGGGTTGGAACCTGTTAGGATTCCTAGCTGCTAATCTTGGTTCTGCTGTCAACTGGCGATTCTCCTCCCTCTTCCTGGGTGTGCAAATGTGTGCAGTTCTCACATCTGGTAACGCTAAGCCAAGAACTGCTTTGCCACCTTCCAAACTCAGCTGATGAATATATCAGCCTGACAACAGTTTGCAGGGCAGGGGATTAAAGTAACATCAGTGGAACTGCAGAAGATCTGCTGGGGAGGCAAAGGAGAGCGTCTGCTCCTGTACGTGGCAGGGTTTAGCCTGCATTTATTACAGCTTCTGCTCTGTTGTGAGCAGTGTCCTAATGCTCGGTGTGTGTGAGGGTTGGTTTTATAAGCCCTGGGTTTGTGAAGGCTCTTCTCTTTTATTAGGTTAAGTGGGTGCTGAACATGATGCACGGGAGTAACAGTTCTGTTCTCTGCTGTTGCAGCCAGCGGCTGATCTGTGCCAGTTCAACCGGGCGCAGGTTGTGTACCACGCGCTCTACAACCATCTCTATTCACGAGAGGCCCCTCTCATCCAGGTAGGACAGCAGAACTGCGCTTCCACCTGCCCGGCTGTGTCGTGGAATAGCCCTGTGTGGGTGGGATCGCCAGCTTGAGGTGTGAGGAGCTGGAAGCCGTTTCCTCGCAGACAGCCCAGTCAGGCTATTCCTGGCCAATGCCCGTGGCCAAGAGACAAAGTAACTGAGCAGATTTCAGGAAAATACCAAAGTCGAGGGGAAAATCTCTTGCCTCTTCTAAGTGGCAGCCTTGCTGAAGAGGGCTGCTCACAGGCAGCAGAAGCGGTTGGGTCCCTCAGGTGAACTCCAGCAGCCATGGGTGGTCAGCAGGGTTGGGAGTTACTGGTGTTTTGGGGAGAACACCCTCAGGATCCCCCATATTGACTGCCTCTCCCCAAACCAGGCAGTGCTGCTGTGCCTGCTGGACTTGCTGCCGATCCTGGAGAGAGCCCAGCGGCAGCAGAAGCAGCTCAGACCAACGGGCCCCTGTGACGAGGTGCTGCAGCTGGTGCTGACCCACATGGAGGCCGAGCATCGGCTGGCGCTGCGTCGGGCATACGCCCGGACGCTGCCGGCCTTCGTGCAGAGGTGAGAGCGGCACCCGCAGCCCTGCCTGGACTTGCTTTGGCCTCAGTGTAGATCTCCCTTCTCAGTGTGCTGTTCTTCCTGCCAAGCTGCAGCAGGGGAGGTTTAGACCGGACATGAGGGAAAAAAATTGTTCCCAGCAAGAGTAGTGAGACACTGGAACAAGCTGCCTGGGGAGGGGCTTGACTCACCAGCCCCAGATTTGTTCAAGGATGGTTTAGATGTGGTGTTGAGGGACGTGGTTTAGGGGGGAACTTTGTAGAGCAGGGGTAATGGTTGGACTTGATGATCCCAAGGGGATGATTCTCTGGTTCTGTCGGCAGGCTGGGCATCCTGGTAGCACGGCACCTGAAGAGGCTGGAGCGAGTCATCCTGGGGTACCTGGAAGTCTGTGATGGCCCCGAGGAAGAAGCACGACTGGGAATACTGGAGACGCTGCGGTGCACCATAGAGCACGCTTGGCCCAGGTACTTGTCGTGGGGTGAAAGGTGCTGGAGGAAGAGTATTCTGAACCCTCTGCCTCCTTCAGAGCCAGTTACTGTGGTGTGAGGAGAAGGCCCTGAAACCCAAAGGGAGAACCAGGCAGCAGGAGGAGTCGCTGCCATCGCTGCTTTGCTGCAAAACCTGGCCTCGGAATTAAGCTGGGTCCTCATTCTGATCTGACTTCTGCCTGTTGTAGAAACATTGACTTGGCTACAAGCGAATCAGTGTTCTCTGCATGGCAGAACTGGTTGTGAACTGGGGTGACGGGTGTTTCCTGAGGTCCCCTATGAGTCCAGGGCCCATGTCCTCCCTCTGGTGGGCACACAGAACGAGGCAGCTTCTTCAGCCTCATCGCTGGACCCGTTGCTCATCTTAGCCCTGTTGCAATCCTGCTCCCCCCCTAAACAGCAACTCCCAGCTCTTCCTGAAGAATACCTGGGAACTGGGTTGTGCTTTCCCCTGGCTTACAAAGAGGGTTTAGTGAGGCGTGGCTGCTGTCTCCCTTTGCAGGATGCCATGCAGGCTCCCGGTGCTTCTCAAAGCCCTGCTGAAGATGATCTGGGACGTACACACTGACCAGGGTCCAACGCCAGAGCCGGTAAAAGCTGCCTTACTCCAAGGGGCCACTGAATGCCTCATCCTGCTGGATCGCTGCTCTGAAGGGCAAGTGAAGGTGAGCTGGGGACACAGTGCTGCTGTCTCTGAGCCCTTCCCCCTTAGAAGGGGCAGCACTGTGCACAGAGTCACAATCATTTTGGTTGGAAGAGACACTGGAGCTCAGGGAGTCCAATTGCTCCCCCAGCACTGCCAGGGCACCACTGACAGCTGGCCCTCAGCACCACAGCTCCACAGGGGGCTGTCAGCCTGCTGTCAGGGAGCTGTCAAGAGACAGAAGGTCTCCCCTGAGGCTCCTTCTCTCCAGGCTGAGCAAGCCTAGGTCCCTCAGCCACTCCTCACCAGGCTCCTGCTCCCCGGCTCCATTGCCCTTCTCTGGCCGTGCTCCAGACCCTCAAGGTCCTGGGAGTGAGAGGCCCAAACTGAACCTTGAATTCAAGGGGAGGCCTCCCCAGTGCCCAGTCCAGAGGTAGAAGAGCCTCTTGCTTCAACCCAACAATATTTTGAAAGCATCAATTCCCACCCACCTCAACATCTGTATCTACTTGATTGATAAGAGACTCTGTAGCTGTTGACAGAATCTGTACATGCTCTAGATCACCCTCTTGCAGCAGATCGCTGTGGGGGGTTGATAACACTTCAACCTGAGTTTGCCAGGGCACTGTTCTTGTTTCAGGTCCTGCTGGGTGGTGTGTACAGCAGCTGTGCAGACGCCCGGCTGCAGGAGTGCCTCAGGAGAGTGCACGAGAACACGTGAGGCATGGCCCATCAACGCTCACCCACTTTTTATACAGTAAAAAATTTTAATTATTTAAAGTTATTGTCTTTCTCATCTCCCTTTGTTAGCCCCATACCTCCCAGTCCCCCCAGGCCACCTTCCTCCCCAAGCACAGTCGGCGCTGAGCCTGATGTGGTGGTAGAGAAGGTGGGAAGTTGTCTTCCTTCCAACTGTGCTTCCTTCAGGAGCTGCACAGAGTTGCTGCAGTTGCCTGGGGTTGGGATATGACTCTTGTGAAAGAAAATTGTTAATCCAGAGTATGGAGAAAGGAGTAATTTTTGAGGGTCCTGCACAGTGGTGAAAGCTGGAAGGAGTCCCAGTGCCAGAGTCCTCTCATCCAGTTCCAGACGGGTCTTGGGACAGGGTCAGGCTGCTTTGGATTTGGTGCCTGGTTCTGTTTCTTCCTCATACTCTATTTCAATGTAGGGACGTTTTCTTCTGGCTGGTCCTTTCAGGGGAGTTTTCCCTTTAGATCTGGAGTGACTGACCTTCTTCTCTACTTCTTCCTCCTCTTCCCGCTCCTCTTCACTACTTGTCTCCAATTTATCCATGTCCTGGGAAAGACAAGAATGATGCCAAAGCAGGCTGTGTAACCAAACCTCGTTCTGCAAGATCTCCTCCCGTCTCCCATTCCATTTCAACATCCCCACCGCCCAGCTGCCTACTGGAGCAGCTGGGGTGCAGCGGACACACCGCAGTCCGGCTGTATCCTCACGTCCCACAAATCTGGTTTTGCTGACTCTTATCCCATTGTCACCGGAGACACCCAGAGGGTGGAGGTTACTCTCCAACAGCTTAGCCAGTTTATACCCAGTGCTTCACCTACCTCGAAGTCACTGAGGTCACTGTCATCTGCTTCCACAAACTCTCTTTTATCCACGTCCTGCAAGAAATGGAAGTCAGGAGCCTGGTACATGCACCCTGAGCACGATACAGATGTGCGGTGGAAGAGCCATCAAGGCCACTGCTTGTCTGGGTTCACCTCTCGTCATCAATTCTGCTCACCCAACACTCGCCGCAGTGCCCAGCGCCCGGGTGAATCGGGAGCTGCACCAGGGCAGGAGGAACACAAAGCCTTACCTCATCATCTTCTTCCTTCTCTGCATCGGACTCGCTCTCGCTTTCCGCGTCTTGCTGTTGTAGAGCTTTGTCAAAGGCATGGATGGGGAAGTTGTAGATGTCTCCATACTGAAAAGGAAAACATGGATTTGCCATCAAGTCAGAGGAGGAAGAGGCCGTTGGCTGTAGGGTCATGGAAAGCCCATGAGCTGCACGGAGACAGCACCAAACCAGGCTGAACTTGTGGCTCAGCCCCTTCCCTAATCCTGATGCACACAGAGGATGAGGGGCTCTGCGTTTTGGGCAGGCGAGTCCTCCAGCGTTACAAAGCCACTCAGGAAGGGCAGCGTCCAGACACCCCATACCCCTTCTACACAGGTAATGCTTCTCTTCCATTCCACGGCCCATGCCCCTCCCTGGAGGGCCAGCAGGCCACATGGTGGTAGGAGCAGTTTCCCCGCTGTGTGCCGAAGGTGTGACCCTTACCGTGTCCTGCTTCAGCCTTTCCAGCAACTCCTTCTCGATGGCATTATCCAGCTGAGCGGCAACCAGGGCTTTCTCCTGATGGAGCAGAGAGCAGCAGTGTCACTGGTTTGAAAGACACGAGGAACAGAAGCAGTGGACAGGAGATGACACCAAAGGGTGGTACTACCTCTCTTCTCTTCTCTCGCCTTTCAATCTTTCTGCGCAAAGGAACGAGCTTCCTCCTACGGGGAACAAGTGAAGCTGTCACCCTCTTGTGCAGCAGATCAGAAAATGCTCATTTGGGGCAACAAGCAGCAGGTGTATCACTGGAATCAGAATGGGTTTGGTTGGCAGAGCCCTCTCAGCTCATGGAGTCCAATGGCTCCCCCAGAGCTGCCAGGGCACCACTGACCCATGGCCCTCAGCACCACAGCTCCACGGGGGGCTTGGAAACCCCTCCAGG
>JANHGN010009572.1:0-19014 GCA_024605025.1 Megaceryle maxima
GTTGTGGAGTCTCCTTCTCTGGAGACATTCAAAACCCACCTGGCTGCATTCCTGTGTGACCTGATCTAGGTGATCCTACTCTGGAGGGTTCGACTAGATGATCTTTCAAGGTCCTTTCTAACCCTGAACATTCTGTGATTCTGTACGCATGGATATTATAGTGAATAAGGTAAAATATAAACTGAAGGGTTGTCAGATTTCTAGATTCCACAATAAATGTTGTTTCCTTTCTAAATGTTTTTATTGCAGCAATGTCGCTGTTGCTGTTTTTACACATGGAATCATTTGCTTTGGTTACTATTATTAAAGTGAACAATATTATGCTACTTACTGTTTTAATAGAAAACTATCATGGAAATGTGATATTAATATCTAAGCAATGTCCTATTGAATATTTTCTACTTCTACATTTTATGTTTTTACTGTGACCTTTTACTCTGTTCCTCCCACACTATATATATTTTTTTTAGGCTGGATGGAGCAGCAGTAAAGGAGGAGGAGGAGGGAAGGAGCGTGCAGCACCGCATGTCACAGCATACGGAGAGTGTTCTGCACTCTGGTGCTCACACAGCTATGACAGCTCACATCTCCCCTGCCATTTCCCTGGCTGGTCCTGCATGTGGTGCCATGTGATCTCAAAGCTGTCTAATTCCCTCATGATCTTCACGTGTCTTTCTGCTCCCTTTGATCCATCAAGGCAATGAACCTTTCTGTGACTTAGCCTTTCTCTAGGTTTATGAGTACTTCTTCAGATGTTACTCTAAGGAGCAAAACTGTCTCCAAACAGTCATTAAGAGTATGAAACATCCTGCTTGAAGCATCTCCCAAGAAAAATTTCTCTAACAGATAACCAAAATTAATTACCTAGGCAATTTTGACACTGATATGGGAAAGCTTATGTTTTAAGCTTGCAAAACAGCAACCAGAGAGCTGTAGTTCTCTAGAAAACAATTCATACATCTATTACATGCATTACCTGTTCAGTCTTTTAGTAATGTGGGGAGGGGGTTCCCTCTGCTTAGAAAGACTCTTCTAAATCCTATTTCCTAGTCCTGTGTTGTTTATTATTATTGTAGCAATGTATTTAAAGTTATAGTCTAAAATATTTAAATGGACCTCTTAAATAACTTGATAATAGATAATAAAGTATTATTTAAATGAAAACCTTTTTCTATGTCCTTTTAAGATTAATACACAAACTATTTATCACAATTTCTTAGCTATATATCCATTTCTTAATTATGTTAAAGAATATTGGAATATTGGTTATTCACTCTCTCTGCAGTGTGAAGTGCAGCAGAACCTTTCTGATGAATTGAGCTTTATACATCAAACATGAAATGCTGTTTAAATGTGAGTATACCTGACAACTCATACTTAACATAATCATACATATGTACAAATTGAAGGGGCACTATTTGTCATTAAAATCAGAACAGTTTACATTCAGCTTGCTTATCATCGTGTTGTTTCAGAGCACTGCATCACCATGTCTGTCTCCGGGTAACACACAGAGCAAACTCTGACACTAGAAAAAGAAAGAAAAAACAAGCAAAGCAATTTGCCCTTGGTTGAATGCATCCTATGTCACTCCTATCTGCAGTCGGAACACCTACCTGCTCATCTATATTTGTCTGAGTGGAAAATCTAAAAGTATATAATTACCACATGCTAAAAATATTCATTATATACAGGAAGCAAAATGCTTTGTCAAAGCTTCTCCTGCATCATTCACATCCTGATCTTTTTTAACTCTACAGTAAGTGGAACAAGCAGATTTTTCTGCTCTTATGTTATCTGGACTGAAATTTTACTAGTCCATGTTCTGGATGATCTTTTCCCCTTCAGTTTTCTAAGCAGTCATAAACATAGGGCTGGCCAGGTTCAGATGTAGCAACTTTGCCTGAAAATTAAATCTGACTGAAAAGAACAACAAAAAAAAATATTTCAAGCAACTTGAAATAAAACACTGTTTCCTACTGTGCAGCCAGAACCTCTGGGTTCTACCCCTCTTTCACTGGGGTCAGTTAAATGCATCAAGAGACCAGCCAAGAGGGGCAGGAATCCTTGGGCAGTGTCACCTATGAAATTCACATGACCATCCAGTCTGTAAGAACCTCCAGTGTTTTATACCTCTAGAATTCTTTGTAAGTTCAGTCCTCTTGACCCTGCCTAATGCCTTTTGAAGTGCCCTGGATCATCCTGTTGAGCCTTCAGTTGCTGTTCCAGGATGATGATGGCCTTCTGCACATCTCATGTCACAGCAGCCAATCACCTGCGGATGTCTGCGATTCCTAAGGGCATCCTTAATAGTACAAGACCTCTATGTATGGACAAATAAATTCAACTTTGAGTAGCCGTTAATAGGTAGTGATGGTCTAAGCCATTAGACAGTGGAACATAGAAATGATTGAGCTCACCCCGAAGACGACACCTGGTGGCAGCTCTGCTACATTGCTCCTCAGACTTCACTAACTGTATTTACTAGGGATGAGATTCAGCTGCCTGAGCTTCTAGTGCCACTTGAGACGTCCTTGCACATCCTACCTGGCCCCCAGCTCATGCAGCAGTATGGGTTTTCCATAGGTCTTGTGTCAGCCCCATCTAGGTGTCTTGGATACCATATGACAGCTCAAATGCCACTAGACAACCTATATTTAAGCAAGTGAAGCCTTAGATCTCAGAAATGGGAGCTTAGATGTCTCACACCTACATAGGTACCTATATTTAGATGTGTTGATCTCCAGTGACTCTCTGCCGTAGTGCCCTCTAACACAATCTAGAATAGAGTCCTTTCTAGTCATGGTATTGGTATCATCATCGTTGAGACATCATCCAGGGAATGCCATACATAAGGCTTATTTGAGACAACTTTAGTTTGCATCTTGTTCTGGAGTTATTTATTGTGATAAGAATTTAGTTGTTATTTCTGTTGTTTCTGGAAGCTATACGTAGATTGGATATACATTATTTCAGTCCTTGTCTTTGCTCTTGTAAGTTAGAATGGGAATGGTCAGAAGTTTACGCGTCCATTCTATTTTAAATGGTGATCTACAAAGCCATAAAACTGGTCTTTCTACGTTTGCAGGCACGGTTCTGATCAACCAAATCCCAGACTCATTGTTTTCCATAGATTACAGATGTGGTTTGCTGTAGGGTGAGAAAATTAACTTTGCAAAAGCAACTCCTGCCTTTGTGATTTAACCCTTCAGGACATCCGGAATGGCACCACAGCCTGCCTCACAGCCAGCCGTCTTCTTGTCTGGGTGTTATGAGATGAGCTCTTGCCTCCCAAGGCAGGAGCCATAGGCTGTGAGGCACATACAGCTGCTGCTGCTGCTGCCTCCACAGATTTCAGTGCCTAGCACTGTCTTGCACAGTAGCTTTTTGAACATTAAAAATGAATGCTTGGGGTAACTGATAGCAGCTAAATTGTTTCAGTGTGAGTGGTGGTGCTGGCAAAGCTTGCTTTCCATGGGATTTATGAATCATAAAATGGTTTGTGTTGGAAGGGACCTTTAAAGGTCACCTAGGCCAACCCCCCTGCAGTGAGTAGGGACATCATCTACTAGATCAGGTTGCTCAGAGCTCCATCCAACCCGACCTTGAACATTTCCAGGGATGGAGCTTCTACCACCTCTCTGGGCAATCTGTGCCAGTGTTTCACCACCCTCAGCATAAAAAAATTCATTCCTTACATCAAGTTTAGACTAGATTTAGATCTACCCTCTTTAAAAAGTTTAAGACCATTACCCCATGTCCTGTCGCAACAGGCCCCAATAGAAAGACCATCCCTGTCTTTCTTATAGGCAGCCCTTAAGTACTGAAAAGCCACAATGTCTCCCAAGAACCATCTCTTCTCCAAGCGGAACAACTCCAACTCTCTCAGCCTTTCCTCATAAGTGATGTGTTGTGGCATCCTCTGGACCCCTTCCCACAAATCCATGTCTGTCTTGCGCTGGGGGCTCCAGAGCTGGACACAGTATTCCAGGTGGGGTCTCAGCAGAGTAGAGGGGCAGAATCAATCATCTCCCTCAGCCTGCTGCCCATGCTTCTTTTGATGCAGCTGGAGCTATGCTTGGCATTCTGGGCTGCAAGTGCACATCACTGGCTCACATCCAGCTTATCATCCATCAACATACCCGAGTTCCTCTCAGCAGGGCTGCTCTCAACCCGTTCGGGCCCCAGCCTGAATCGATACCCGGGACTGCCCCGAGCCAGGTGCAGGACGTTGCGCTTGACCGTGTTGAACCTCAGGAGGCTCACACAGGCTCAATTCTGAAGATGCTTCCTCTCTATGAGAGGTAGAGGCCCAGAGATGCCGTCACCTGGGCACCCTGCGGACGAGCGGAGGGCGGCCTGTCCGCGCCCCCTGCCCCTGCGGACGAGCGGAGCCGAGCGCGTGCCAGCCCACCCGGGCCGCTGCCGAGCGGCCACAGCGGCGGCCCGGAAGCGAGTTGCTTTCCGCTTCCCCTCTGGCCCGGAAGAGGCGGGTAGGTACGCGGCCATGCAGGTCTCCAGCCTCAATGAGGTGAAGATCTACAGCCTCAGCGCCGGCAGGAGCCTCCCGGAGGTGAGGCAGCGATGCGAGGCGGGCTCCGAGCGGGGCGAGGGGACGTGCTGCCGGGTGGTCCGGCCTTGGGCCTCTGTCTGCCGGTTCCTGCAGCAGGGGCCTTTCCGAGCGTGTTGGGCGTTGTGGGCCTGGGCTGCAGCCTGGGCCGCAGCCTGGGCCGCAGCGGCTCACCGAGCTGCTCCTGCTGCCTGGGCGCTGGGTGTGTTGAGGGTGGGGGTCGTTAACTAAAGCCAGCTGCTAATGGTTTTAAAGCTCAAAGTGCAGCTTGAATGTGTGCATCTCTAACTGTAGGTGTGGTTTTCGACGGACTCTTAAAAACGACGACTTTGTGAATTTTCTTGGCATGGAATGGTTAAACTTGGAAGTAGAAACTTGAAAATAATCCTGGAAAAAAAGTAATTAACAGCCTAAATGTCTTATACTTCTAAGTTTGATAAACTTTAAGCGATTCTCTGGGTCATTTATGAATAATGAGCTCAAGACTAACATATCTTTTCTTACAGTGGCTCTCTGACAGGAAGAAAAGAGCTTTACAGAAAAAAGATGGGGGTGAGTTTTCCTATCGTAAGGTACTCAGTAATACTTGGCTACGCATATACAGTGTGCAAATCCAGAGGGAGACACTTTCCTGATACAGGGAAGTTAGGTGTAACTCATATTTTTAAAACCTCAAAATTAAAGTTATAAATAATTGCTTTAACTTCCTGCGTAGCTCTATATGAACAGAAAATTTCTAATGTTGTTTTACATTCCAGATTGGGTCATAGACTGTACAGAAACATGATGGATGAACACCATGTATAGCTTATGATAGTCCAGCTCTAAACTCCTCTATGGTATTATGCTTGTCTTTTATTTCACAGGAGCATCATTTAAGACTAAACTTGTTATATTAAGTAAAAATGGCTATTTACATAATACAGGAAGTGTAGTATAAGAAACTCAAAGAACAAAAAATGTATAGAGGTAACAGGAGGATGGAATACATTACACAGCATCTTAGTTGTGTAAAATGTGTGATAAATATTTGCTACTATATTACGTTACATGGTTATCTCAGAATATGGAGAAGAAGAATTTGAAGAAGATGTGTTTTGCATGGAGGTAACCCTGAGAAGCAGGCTAACAGACTGCCTTAATCTACTTATAATGTGTTAATTATACTTAAAAGATCTTTATAGTTTAAAAGATCTTAAAAGATATTCCCTATATATAATTAACTTTATATGACACCGTAATAAGTAATTACAGTTTTATGGACTGATACAATTTTTTCTTTATAGATATCCGTAGAAGAATTGAACTTATTCAAGACTTTGAAATGCCAACGATTAGCACAGAGATTAAGGTATCAAGAGATGGACAGTATATTATGGCAGTTGGTGAGTTAACAAAAAGTGTGTGTCTCAAGCAGAGGCCAAAAGTGCTGGAAAATCTTGATTGTACAATGACTTAGTATTTCAGGTAGAATGGGTAAGAGTTGATTTTTAAATGTAGCTTTGAACATTTGTTTGGAAGCTTACTCTTTAAGATGTGATAGAGTGTCTGTCATGGTAGTGGTGTTGTGAAACACTTTTCTAGAATACAGGAGTTCTTGATCTTTCAGACCTTTGGAAAGTATAGTTAAATTCCATTTGCTGTATCTGGTGATGAGTAGAACCTGCACACAAGTAGGATGCTTTTGTGCACCAAAGACAAAAGTCAGGCCGTAAGGTCATGTTACTAAGAGGCAGTTTTTTGCAGTCATGGAGACTTCAGTGAGATCAGAATACTTAGAGCTGAAATGCAATAAAGCCTGTATGTGTAAGACTTTATATTTATTAAAAAAAAAAAAAAAAGTTTTAGTGTTCTCTTTTGTCTTAATTTTTTTATTAAAGATCAAATTATTCTTTCAGGAACTTACAAGCCAAGGGTCCGCTGTTTTGACACTTATCAGTTATCCCAGAAATTTGAAAGATGTTTAGATTCTGAAGGTTAGTATAAACTATGACTGTTAGTACATGTTATCTTTCATCCATAATTCATGTTGGACTTGAGGTTTTCCTCCCTGGAACAGAATATACATTGGAGGAACACAAGAATCTGGGATAAAACATCAGCTAGTCATTATCCCTGTATTTTTCCCTTTCTTTCTCTTTCAAAGTTCTTTCTTGGAGCAGGGTGAGGAATGTAAGGTTAACCTTGAGCCAATAAGAGCAGGTCTAGGAGAGTAAGTGTGGCTGAAATCTGTGCTGTGTTTGGAGAATGTAATGTGAGCATGATGGCTGGATAGTGGCCTGATCTCCTGTCTTTCTCCTTCTGTGACACAGTAAGGTAGGAGAATGCATGGCAGTTACTGAAATGAGTTCTCACTGTTATCTCACTGGAACCCAAGCTCAATAGGTGAGTTACAGGATAAAGAGAATTAGTGGGTTTGGTTTGGGTTTTTGTTTATTTTTCTTAGAAACTAGATACTTAAAGCTAGATGGTAGCATGACCAAGGCCCTAATTGCATCTTGTTTGCTACTAATTTGGAGGGATAACAGCTATGGTGAGAAAAGCAAGGAGCCATCTACACAATGGGAAAGGGAGAATCTGCTGGCAGGTGTAAACTAGGGAAGAAGGTCAGAGCTGCTGTGGTTCTGAGTTTTAGGTTGCATAGATTTGGGGAATGAGGTTTGGTTTGGTTTTTTTGAAGACTAGGATGTTAGAAGACCGATGGCTAAAAACTGGGATACAAGGGTGACCAAAGCAATCCGCATAGAGTGGCGGAAGTCCTAAATCATTAAGAATAAAATAGGTTTAACTGATGTGTGTGAAAGTGATATGAAAAAAAATTTAAAAACAACGTGAGATCTACTGAATTAGGTCAGGAAAAGGGGAGTATAGCATGGTGGTGTTTCTTTATCCTGTGCCTCAGGACTACAGGGAATCACATAGGATGAACAGACAGTGCTACAAAATACTAAGAGAGGAAGTGGTAGGGGCAGGGGTTCGTAGAGGCTGGGAAGAGGAAGATATGCAAGAATAAGACCACCTTGAAAAGAGTAGGAGTCATTGTAATAGTAAATGCTTGCTGGTGATTAGAGCTTAAAGTAAGTATTTTTTCAACTGGCGCCTTACTAGGTGCCAAAGTATGTTTAATTTTGAAATGTAGTGTAGAGTCACTTCAGGTAACTTTAAATAAGCTGCCTCATTTAAATGAAACCAATTTAGATGAAGCTGTTACTCCCTAATATTCCCAACCTAGCTCATTTAAAACTAGGTAAAGGTCAATATTTTGCAGTGTTCAGCATGGGTAGCATCTTTCAGATCTGGGGGGATTTTTTTTGTTCTGTTTTGGGTGGGGTTTTTTTGAGTCTTGAAACCTTTTTCTGTAAGTGCTGACCACTTCAGAAGGATTGCATGTGCAGGTTTGGGTGCAGTATGTCTGAATTAATGTCATTCTTTACTGTCTTTGATGGATTACCCAAGGTCCATGGACCACACACTCGCTCTGAAAAACCAGTTGACTTGACCTTCCCCAAGCCAATAAATATATGGTTGAGCATTGTGTTGAGGAACGTGTGTCAAGTATACAAGAATGATAAAAAGATTACAAGATGCTTCATATGTTTCTGAAGTTCTAGAACACTACTTTCTATTTTGCAAATAAAGTTGTATAATTAAAGATGTTATCGCAATGCCTGCATTATGTATTGACACCTGTGGGGAATACTTGCATGACTAAAGGTTAGAAGAGAGTAAATGTTTTCAGGATTTATGCCAATGTTTGCAAATAAGTTTGCTTACTTAGTTGACTTGAGATTCTCTTGCTCTCTCCTTTAGTGGTTACGTTTGAGATTTTATCAGATGATTACTCAAAGGTATGTTTACTGCTTTCAATATATACATGAAAAAAACTTTAATATGTATATTAACATGCATTTTCATATACAGTAAAGGCAATCAACACAAATTTTGGAAAAACATTTAAAAAAAAAAAACAGGATAAACTTTTTTTTGTACCCTTGAAATGTTTGTTTTCTTTGTCTCTATTTCATTTTGTCTTACCACTTTTAAAGTCTTTTGTCTGTGGTAGAGAAAAACTTCAAATAATGATCTATCCTTCCAACAAAATAATGTGAAAAATGGAATTACTTATTTCCTCTAGGATAACATTTAGTCACAATCTCTTGTGACGAGTGATACACAGATCCCTGTAGCTATCCCCCCTCTCAAAAATGGTGTAAATTAATAGCCTAGTCCGTCAGTATTGTTGTAGCCATGATCATTATAAGCATATGAATGTGTCAAAAGTTGTGGAGAGAAATAATGTCTGCCTTTTTGTGTGTGGTGTTGTGTGGTGCTTTTTTTGTTGTTGTTTGGTGGGTATTTTTTGTTGGTTGTTTGGTTTTTTATTTTTTTATGAAATGCTGTACCTAGAGGAAACAGTTGAGTTCTTAGGACCATCAGCCCTTTTTCAGGCCCAATACAGTTATTGCTTCTGATTCTTTTTGATAATCTGTGTTCTTCAGCTGCAGCATGTGGTGTTACCATTTTGTTTTGTTTCTTTGAATACTTTTTTTCTGAGAGAGACTTGAGCATTTCTGGAACAGATTTGTTTTATTAAATGTTTCTATTTGATCAGAGCTGTTATCATCTAGCCTTCTAGCTTTAGTATCTTAAAATTTTTTTCCCTGTCAGATTTCCAGGAATGTGTATGAACTCAGGTGAAGGCAGCAACTGATAAAGTACCACAGCCTTCCATTAGACTGTCTGTGGGAGAATATGTTTGTTTATATAGACCAAACAGTTATTTGGGAGGCTGAGGAGCACTTTATGTTTACAAATTCTGACTGGTTACGAGCAGTAAGGCTTGTGTGTGTTTTCAGCTGAAACGAGTACTGTATTTCAGACACAAGCTCTACTTGCACAACTTAATAGAACGTTATTTTCAATTTTATTTTTCTAAAACTTACTAAATCATCAGAAATAAAACTAATTTCAGGTAGCTGCTGTAACATTTTGAACATTTGAGAGTGGACAATGTTGGAGAAATTGCACTTGAAATACTTAGAATCATAAAAATTCCAACTGATTTGAAGGGGACGTTCAGACATCATTTAATGCTTGGGCATGACTGTTGAAAGACTGCAAGCACAGGGGTTCTCCAGATTCACTGAATAAATTATTGCAATGCTACCTTGCTGTAAGTAATTTTTCCTTCCTGTCCAGACTGCCCAGGAAAATCTGAAATTTTCACTGCTGCAGCTGTAAAGAGTTTGGCTCTTTGATTTTTTTGTAACTGCACTTTAATTGCTGACTCTTCTTTGGTTGTCCTGCAGGGTGGTCTTTGCCTGACTAAACAAGCTAAGACTCTTCCAGACTTTTTGTGTACATTTTGTGTTCTGCCCTTTGTCTGTCTTGGTAACCCTCAACATCTCTCTTCAGTGCTGCACACACTACCTCATATTTCAGTAGCGCAGGGAAAATAACTTCTCCCCAGTCTGCTGCTGTCCTTGTAAGGTCGCCTTTTGAGGCTTATTTGCATTTTCACAGTGAGAGAATTCTGTTGGCTTTCATTCAGACAGTTACACTTCTGTTTTAGACTGAAAAGTTTTAGACTTGGACTAAGTTTCAGACTTGAGAGAATGTCTTTTTTTCTTTCCACAGCCTTTTGTAAAAAGACATGTGTCCGCTTGGTATTTTTGCCCTGCACTGGTGGCTATGCTTTTGCTACCCTGAGGTGGTTGTTTTCTGGTAGTGATCAAAATTAATTTAGTATGAAGGAAAGACAAACATGATTTACAGTGAGTTATATCCACTGCTAATGAAAGAGGGCAGAAATATCTTCAAGTCCAATATTGTAGAAATTGATCTTAAAATAGAAAATTATTAGAGGTAAGGCAAACATCTGTAGAATACTTGGTTGCTTTTGGCAACTATCGGAAACTTTCTGTAATGTTTTTGGAGGTAGAGTAGGTGCGAAGAAAATTCACTTTTCTCATAGAAGACAAACAGTATTTCTCTTCCTGGTAAGAGGTTTTAATGGCTTGCTGGTAGTGAACTATGAGAATGTAATACTGATATTTTTATGTTAAGGCGGTTTAATTTTGTGTTCTAATAGTTTATGTAGCTGCTGTACTGCATGAAGATGCAGACATTTATTTTCTAAAGATGACTGAGAAAAGATTGATCTGGGCATTGTTTCAAACAGATAAGTAAAAAGTTTTGCTTGTTGTAAACTTCCAGTTAAGAGCATAAAGGCATTAGGCACACTAAGGATTCATTGGGATGCAGGTGAAAAACATTGTATGACATCAACTGTGAAACTGCATTTGTAATCTCAGATGAAATTGTAGTTATGCTTCTAAAAGATCCACTTCAACTTGGACCAAGATGAGCGAGTCTGTGAATAAAAGATGAAATGCTAAGATTCCTGATACCAGAAAAAGTGTAAGTCAAGGAGGACTTAACAATAGTCATGATGTACTAACCCAGGTCAGAACTCCATGTCTTGGAAGGGGAGAAGATACAGGCACATAAATAAAGATAACAGATTCAAACTAACTTTTGTACCTGGCCTTTCCCGAACTTCTCATTTGTGTTGCTAACAACGTGGTCCAGAAGTAGGAAACTTAAAAGTTTTCATTATCTACTGCTTTTAGAAGATACATGGACTATACATACTTCCAACTAAAGTAGCACTTTTCTAATCTAAGCTAAATGGGGGTGAGGCTCAGAGTCAAGAGTTACCCTGTAATTATCCATCTCCCTTAACTGTTTGCATTTGTTATGGCATGAGTTTGGGCCAGGCCAACTGTTCCTCCCTCACACAGTGCCTGGCCATGGTTTGAGGTACAGCGTGTGTGTAATGGATGTTGTGGATGATACTGTCTCTGTTTGGAGTGGAACAAATTCCTTTGTATGGATATGAGTTGTGTATGTTAACTTGCCATCAGGACTATAGGGGCAGGTTCTGGTCTATTTTATTTACTAGTATAGATCTAGCCTTCTAGTAATGCCTTACTTTGAGCTCTTCCAGGACTGAAATATTTGTCTTAAGTTTCAGAGAGAAACAATGTGCCCATTCAGATATCAAACAGAAAAATGCACAAAAGTCATTGGTGTCATTTATTGAAACAATGCTGAGCATCTGGATGTATATAGTTCAGGTGCTTAGTACTTATGAATGTATTGGTGTCTGCGTGGCATTGTGCCTGGAAGAAATTGCCAACTCTGGTGTCTGAAAGAAGTATAGTTGATAATTCTGGTGCAGCAAACACCAAGATGACTACGCTGGTTCTGCTTGAAGTCACTTTCAGGGTGTCACATACACTCTTGAGAATATTAATTTAATGTTTATTAATAAAGCTCTTTGCTGTGGCTAGTGTGAATGATGAAGCACTGGTTGTTTCAATCCTTTTAATATAAATGGTTTAAATAAGTTGTGATGAACCTGCATGAGCTTGAAGAAAAATCCCTGGAGTTTGTGCTGTGAGACAAGTTGAAGAGGTTATCACCTGCTTCTGTATATTTCATTGCTTTCTATTTTATTTTCAGATTGTGTTCTTGCAGTGTGGCAGATTTGTGGAGTTTCATTCTCAACATGGCCATTACTACAGGACAAGAATACCAAAATTTGGTAGAGATTTCTCCTATCACTATCCATCATGTGACCTCTATTTTGTAGGAGCAAGGTATTGAGTAGATTCTTTTGTTTCACTTTTGTTAGCAGTGTTTTCCAAGAGTAATATGAACATTAAAATACCAAAAAAATTAAAAATCAGAAGTGGCAATTTCTTACAAATTCATAATGAAGACTATTTGTTAAGAGTGCAAAATGTGGGAAGACTAAGATTAAGTTTTAAGACTTTTTTTCTTTTGATTCTTAAACCAGATACATCATATATTTGCAAAGTTGTTATAAAAAAAAAATCGAAATTCAGTGTACTGTTTTAAAAAGTCATTAGCATCTAAGTAAGGAAAATGAAAACTTTTTCTATCCTGGTTGGTGTTTTGTTGCTGCTAAAGTGTGAGTCTAATGATGTAAAATAATTAGTTGAGTTTGTGAGAAAGCTTAGTAAAAATAAAATGAGGTCTTTAGGACTTCAGACAAAATAAGTAGCAATTCAAGTTGTAATGTAAATCTTAGGAAATTAAAAGATTTTGAAGAAAGGAATTAATGCATCTTTTCCCTGGAAAAATAGTAATTGGTAGGATATTGCAGTGTTACAAGTATCTTTTAGTGAACATGCATGTTTTTCTCTGTATTTTTAATACTGAAGGATAGATGTATCTTATGTTTTAGAATGTGAAGACTGAAAATTGTATATTTGGTAAAATTAGGCTGTCAGCAAGAATTCTTGTAACTCCTCCTAACTCATAACAGTATTTTTCAGTATTCATAAGAGAAAGGAGTGATTTTTGGATTTTTCTTTTGTAGTTCTGAAGTATACAGGCTAAACCTGGAACAGGGAAGGTTTCTCAACTCCCTACAAACTGATGCTTCGTAAGTAATCTGTAATGCATGATATCTATCTGCCTTCTTTCCACCAGGTGGAAGCAAACTACTAGCATGCTCACCACCAGTACTGTAACTGAATACTGCCCAAACGCATTGCAGAGTTGAAAAGGATCATATGCTGAGTCTGAGCCTCATTTTATTTTATGTTCTGTAATTCTTTGTTCTAGTTTTTATGTTTTAATTGAGGGGTTTTTGTGGATATTTTAAAACTGCTTAATATAGACTTGTAATAGGTATTATATAACTTGATCTTAAGAGCATTTCATTAAAACTTTGCCATTATTGCTCAATTTAGCCGTCATATAGAAATATCCCCACAGGGTGTGTACTTTCCCAGACATGTCTTTTGTCCTTCTGCTTTTGGAGTAGCCCAAAGAGAATTTTTATACCTCCAACATGTGTCTGATTCTTTTGAAAACCCTACCAGAGCAGGAGCTGAGCTTTTATGTAGGGAGAAGCAAACGAGAAGAGAATTGACTAGATAAAGTGGCTAGTTGGTGGGCAAGAGCTGGTTCTTAGTAGGTAGGATAGCTTAACAGGCAAAGCAGTTTCTGGGAAGGCACAATACAGAAACAGTGTAGAGGGGAAAGGAAAATCCTGCAGAGTGGTAGAGCTCGGAATGTAGTACAAAATCTGAATTAGAGAGATGAGACTTGGAGTTGTGAGCTGGGGGCATTGGAGGAGATATAGGTGGAGGCCTTTGAATGAAAGAAGTTGGAAGATGCCGGGATGAGTGGTGCAAAGGGAAATGTTTGTACTTGGAAGAATTGTTGGAGAAATACAGGGCTCTTGGGTTCCCTGTTGAGAAATAGGGTACCTGGGTGAGGGAAAGAAAGGCAGGCTGTTCATCAGGTTATGTATGAGATGTGAGCTTCAGAACGTAAGTAACCAGGAAGACCTTTTGACATAATTGAGTCATTCAAGAATGTAGTAGAGCAGAGCAATATGGCAGGGCCTGGTGGTACCTAGTGGGTACAGGCAGAGAAACACAGAATCTTTCAGGTTAGAGAGAACATAAGAGCCCAGACTCCTGCCTGGGCAGAACCTCCTCCAAGGCATGGTCACACAGATTCAGATACATTTTTCAGGCGGTCTTGAAAACTCCAGGGTTGGAAATTCAGTGTCATCTATAGGCAGAAGGCTCCAATGCTTAATTATCCACGTAGAATAAAAAATATTATCCTTGCATCCAGTTGGAATCTTACCTGTTTCAAGTAATCAGCACTGTCTCTGATAAGCTCCTCTTAAGTACAGGAAGTTGTTATTAGTTGGCCATCCATCCCTACTCTCCAGCTCTTGCTTTTCCTGGCTGAGCAATAGCATACATGATTACAGAAGTCTTTTTAGTTGTTCATGTGTTAAATTATTCCAAGGTAATTAAACTTGCTCCTTTTTCTGTTTTAGAGAGAGTAATGTGTGTGACATAAATCCTGTACACTTCTTGTTTGCTATGGGGACGGCCGAGGTAAATGTTTGCATTCCTTTTATAAATAGGGCAGTACTGTTTGTATCTTTATGTTAGTTTGCATGACAATAAGAAGAAATCACGACAGGAACTTAATTAGATCTTATTTGCTATTTTAAGTATAGATCTGTTAAACAAGATGACTTTTTAGAGCATAGTGCAGATATAATTTCTGAGCTACTTTGGTTCGGAGATACTTGAGATTTTGCAGATAGGAGAGAAAATAATACTAATTTGCTTTACAATATAGCCATCTGTAGAAATCAGCTAGCAGGTGTAACCCAATTAATTTTTGGAAATTTAGTGTTGATGATTTTGATTCAGAACATGTTTTGAAAAATGTAAGTGCAATGTGTGGAGCTTGTATGCCATTATTAGAATGACTCATGTCAACATAGGATATTTAGAGTAATTATTCATAGACTAAATAATTCACAATTTTATTTAAGCCTATTCAGAATACCAGACATCTGTTACATAAGCTTGAAACATATTTTCTAAACTGTTCAGGGTAAAGTGGAATGCTGGGATCCTAGAACGAGAAATCGAGTTGGGTTGTTGGACTGTGCTTTAAGCAGCGTGACAGCAGACACGGAGTGAGTAAAGGCTATCTTTTCAAAGTGTGTTCTTCTTCTTTTCCAGAAGTTTTGGTTTTAGAATCAAATCCCACTTTGCATTAAAGTGACCTGACCATGGTTTTCTCATTGCTAGTGTGAATAAAGGTTTTTCTTAATCATGAAGGAGTCTCTTAATTATTTGATTTCAGTAGTTTGTGTACAACCACAACTTGCAAATGTAAACAGTGCAGCTTTTTGAAGTAGTAGTTCTGAGTGATGTCTGTAAATTATTTTACTCTGATTATTTTCTCTATTTTTAACATTAAAAAATACTGTCCTCCTTTATTGAAGGAATGTCTAACTGTAAGCATTGTGCTTTGCAGGATAGATGGTTTACCATCCGTTTCAGCCCTGAAATTTGATGGAGCTTTGAATATGGCTGTTGGAACATCTACTGGGCAGGTAGACAACTTAATCTATAACAGTTCTTAGGAGATCCTGTTCTTGCAGTTGCCAGGATGAGTTTATCATAAATGGAGTGCACTTACTGTAATGTAAATATATAATAATACAAGTGTTTATCAGAGCATAACTTACATGTATAGCGTAGTAATAGTTATTCTTAAACTGCAAATTAACTTTGTCAGATGGTCTTGTGCTTCAGAATACTCTAGGGACCACTTAAAATCACCTCAACCTACATACTCTAACTTCAAACTCTTCAAATGTAAGTTTTCTAATTACTTAAGAGTGAAGTATGCAGGGAAGTTGCTGCTTTTTGAGACTATCACTATCATCTCAATGCAACATACACGTTCTCTCTTACTTTGATGGTGGCTGAAGAAGCAGAAGTGATTGATGTAATCCTGTCTTCCAGGTGCTGTGAAAAATTTTGAGATGGTTTAAGAATATAATCCCCCCCCTCATTCAAGAATCGTAATTACTGTGTAGGAAAGTAACATGCTGTCTTTTAACAAAGAATTTATGCCTTTTGTAGTCAAATCTATTGTGAAATGAACAGTGTTTGACACTGGGTCTTAATGGAATCCTCACATAGATGTGGCACTTAGGGATGTGGTTTAGGGCTGGACCTGGTAGTGTTAGGTTAATGGTTGGACTCAATAATCTTAAACATCTTTGCCAACTTAAATGATTCTGTGATCATCTTTCAATTATTGTTTTTACTGTCTGATCTTTCTATAAGGGATTGCTTGGATTCATTTATTCATTGTTACTATTGTATTTGTAAAGTAGAGTATGGGGATTTTTTTTTTTCTGCCTTCATCAACCTTTTAATGGATTTAGAAAATTGTAGCTTATTCAAGAGCAGATATGTATGAGTTGTATTGCAATAATGTTAGTATGCATGTCAAACAAACTTTACTAGAGATTATATTTTTTTATTAAACAAACTGATAATATTTTTGTCCCCAAAGTTACTAGCATTCATACTTTGCATGTGAAAGTTTTAACATCTTTCTTCAGTACCACAGGAAACTTTGGAGATAAAAATACAGGTTTGGGGAAGACAGGGCCTGTACTTTCTGCTTCCTTAACATAAAAAATTATATTCTGTGGTGTTTCACTTAGTAAAAGTGAAACTCACTGAATGTGGATGGGAGTCTGAAAATTTAAATCTTGTAAGAAAATCTCAAGGATCTGCAAGTGAAATATTATTAATTAAGAAATGCTAAGAGCCTTGAAAATGGTTCCTTTTTCAGTTGAAATTAAAGAGACTTTAGAAAGATATTGAGCTCTTAAATTTTCTCTTAATTTTTCTAGACTGGGGCATATGGAGGTTAAAGTACATTGCCAGAATAAGACCTGGGCGCTCTTTATAAGCTGTTTTCAGAATTTAAAATTGCTCCTTTTGCCTGTCCATGTATTTAGGTTTAAAAAAAAAAAAAAAAAAAAATCTCAAGTTTAGTTTAATCTTTAGTGAAGATCTGGTGTGCGTGACTTCCTTTTGATCTTGTAATATTGTCAGCTTAATCTGCCTCTTATTCTTCAAGGTTTTATTATATGATCTCCGGTCTAGTAATCCATTAATAGTCAAAGATCACCACTACGGCCTGCCTATTAAGTCAATTCATTTTCAGCATCAGTTGGATTTAATCATCTCTGCAGATTCTCGAATCATAAAAATGTGGAACAAAGATACGGTACATTCAGATTTTTTAATTTATAATTTTCTTTGGTTTGTGTTTTTTGGTTTGCATTTGGTTTTTGGTGTGTGTGTTTTTGTTTGCTTGTTTTTTTTCTTTGTTTTGTTTATTGTTGTTGGTTTTGTGCAACTTGAATAATAAAGCTGAAAATCAGGGTGGGAAGTTGAGTTTTTAATGTATCCTAATTTATATAGTATTTTGTCCTGTCTAAATAAACCAACATCTGGGAAGTTATTAATAGCCTCTTAGGTATAAAGATGTAGTCTTGGGTATTTTTTTTTTGTAGCTGTTCTTACTTGTCTGCCTAAGATGCTTCCTTCAAAAGGATTTATTATAAATAGTATCTTGGCCATTGCCCTGGTTTGTGTATTTCTCAGTGTTATTGAACACATCCAGTTATGATTTTTCATCAGAGAAAAATATGGTTATTCCAGTTACCTGCTTAAAGAAGGGCTAATTTGGAAGGTACATCAGTTAATGACCTGCTAAAATCAGGTGCTGCTTATTTTCACAGAAATCTATTTGGATATTGAGCAGTTACTGTGCCTGGATCCAAATAAGAATGCGTATTATGCTGTAATAATGAATGATGTTGCACTAGGCAACATCTTTATCCTTTTGTACTAGTAAGTGAAATTGGAATCTCTAATTTTCAGAATGCTTTTGTTATATTGCACTGTTCTTATCTTTCCATCAATGAAGCTTGCGCACAATACGTTCCTCCGTAGATTCATAGCAATGCTGTTGTAACTTGGCTCAGTTTGGGGGGCAGTCTTTAGTCATTGTATTCCTTCTAAAAACACGCTCCGTCTCTGCTTTTCTCGCTTTATAGTGAGACATACCATGACCAGTTGTAGTTTAGAAGCAGTTTTTCTCTGACCATTTCAGGCAGTCATTTTTTCTATTGTTATGCTTCATGAACTTTCAACAGCTTCTTTATTTTTTTATGTGATTGCAAGCAGATTTTTTTATAAGCTCCTCTGCAGTTATTTTTTTATTGTTTAAGAGAGCAAATTATTGCTTGCTATTTAAAACATCTGCAGTGGCCTCTCTTCATTTTTAATAGGTATATGTATTTCTCTCATTGAGAATGAAATGCTGTAAGGTTTGTCAGGTGGCCTCTGCAGTGGGAAAAGGGAGGGTTTTTTTTACTGCTGGAAGGCAAAGATAGCTTTGGACTCTTTCCTAAGAGTATGTTCCAGCTGGCTCCACCTCTCCCAGATGTTGGTTCCTGACTATCTCTGGCTGGGAACCAACTGCAGAGGCAGACAGCGGGGTGGATAGCATATGGCTTTGATACCAGAATAGCCCCATGCTGAGACGTGCCTTGGGGTGGGGAGCATGAGGCTTTTGTCTGCTAAGACCGAGGTGGGGGAGGACTCTTATTAATCATCGGGGAGAGACCAGAGGTGGGTGGGGTAACAGCATGTAACTGGGAGGGAAAGGAAGGGCTCAGAAAGGTAGGTGGGATTGCTGCAGGGAAAAGAGAAGGGGTGGGGGGGAAGGAGGAATAGGATCAAAATTTGCTCTGTTTCTGTCCCTCATTTAGAATCGTGTAGGCATGTGCTCTCATGCTTCAGATTCTGTGGCCCAGTTCTTAGAGACTCTTCCTTTACTGGCTGTCTTGCATGTTGGCTTATAAGAGCACCTGTATTTTGTCTGGGTTTTTCAGACTCTGTTCCAATTCTCTTTTTTTTTTTTTTTTTTTTTTTTTTTTTTTTTTTTTTTTTTTTTTTTTTTTTTTTTTTTTCTTTTTTTTTTTTTTT